>JAWDGP010003066.1:1870000-1935000 GCA_033675545.1 Elysia crispata | reverse complement strand
TTCGTGTTTAGGTACAGATCAGATGCTCAACGGGGCACTGTTGCTTGTGGGATGTTGCTTTCTCTTTACTTCTTTTTTTTTTGTTGTTGTTTTGAGGAGGGTATGGGAGAGTTAGAGAGACGGAGACACTTAGGGTTTAAAACGAATTAGAGTTTTATTGGTTTCATATTGAAAATGAGTAACAGCTTTGTGCAGATCTGAAACTCAGCAAAGACATAGATGTAGAGATGGAGAAGACGATGGCGTTGGTAATTGAATATAACAATTTATGTTTTGCTATAAAAGATTTATCATGATGTTGATTGTATTTTCTTCCAACCATTTCAAACTCTTCTTCCTCTTTTTCTAACTTTCTTTCCTCTTCTCCTCTTCTTAACTCCCTGCCCCTCCCTATTTTGATTCTTGTTGCTTTCCTTTTTCTTTTTGTTGTTCTTCATGCTCCTCTTCTTATTCTTTTTCTTCTTATTCATATTCTTCTTTTCCTCTCGCCCTCTTCCTCTTCTTCACCCTTTTCTTCTCTTACTTTCTTTTTTTTCATTGTTCTCGTCCCGTCTCTTCCCCTGTAAATCTTTACTCTTCACGAAGTATGGTAAATTTATATATGATAAATCGTCCGCCTCAACATTTTCACGGACTATCCCCCACTGTTTGGGGTCACAGTCATTCACGTTGGTGGAACCGGGTGGGTTATGCTTGACAGGGAAGTGCTTAGTGCTGTTGAAAAGATTTAAAATTTATTTTCTGTGGAAGAGATATCAATCAACCCGCAAATCTTGATTTTTGTTCTGTTTTCGCATATTTTTCATTTTGCTCTTTCAAGAGGGTATGGGGAAATTTGATTATTCCAGTAGGACATCATTAAGTTCTCACAGACAGTCGGACAAACGTTTTGCAAAGAGGCAGAGAGACAGAGACAAGATAAATAAAATAGTTAAAGTACATAATCAGATCGGTTGACTGCAAGATACACGAAGAATAGGGACTGTTATAAACTGTGATAGAATCACAGACTAACCATTTGTAGGTCGAAACACAGAAAGGTAGATGATGCAAAAATGATGAAGATAGAGGCAGATAGAGGGACTGCCAAGACTGAGATGTACCAATAGAAATACAGCACACAAAAAAGAACTTAGTTAGAGATATCGGTAGATTATGGTTAAAATCAAAACATAGAGAAAAAGGAAGCGTGGCCCACTGAGCTTGGAGCAGCGATTACTGCCTCAACAGCTGTAGCAACACGGAAACTGATGATTTTGCCACACATTTCATCTGATTCACAGCTTTACATCTATCTAGAGCTGCTTTTTTATCCCCCCTCCACCTCTCCCTTCCCAAACCCTTCATGCAGAGCCAAGATCTTTAAGAGTTAAGTTGAGACTGAATGTCAATGTGTCAACTGTCTAATACGCGTGTGGTTTGTTTTGGGAACGTCACCGTCATGGCAACGAAAGACTCGCCAGATATAATTTTTATTACTTACTGTAATTTTAAATAAGGTACATTGTACTAGTTTAAGTTTCTACAATGCTTTGCGGCTCTGTCAGTAAGTGCTGCATGTGCGGTTGTCTGCGAGCCGTCACAGCCAAATTGGAAGACCACAAGTTTAATTGTTATAGCCTCTTGAACTATTTTTTTCCATTTAAATCCAAACATATTTGAACATGTCAATAAATATGAATATCTGTTTTGATAACAAGAAAATGTTTGTATGTAAACATAAAGTGTTAAAAGATGCTGAGTAAGAAAACGTGCAACTCGGAACATTCCTCTCTATCTAGAATTAGCTGGCAACAGGTGTACAACCTCAACCATAGTTTTTCTCTTTCAAGACAAAGAAAAAAATTCTGAAAGAAAATTAGCTTGTTTGTGTTTTTAGTGAAGTTTTAAAAAAAGGGCAGTGCTCAGTGTCTATATCAGTATATGTACTTTGTTTGAATGCTTTTTTGTATTCCCTAGGTCTCAATTATACTAAGTCATTCACTTACTCTTCCTTTTTCGAAATACATTTTCTTTACTTGTATATATTTTTCTCAACCAATATTTTGCTTTGCGTTATTTGACTTAAACGTAGTTTTGCTTAGTTTTTCTTCTTCTTTTTTTTTCTTCGGTTCTTGTTGTTGCTTTAAGTTTGTTTGTTTTGTTTTGGTTTTTTTTAGTTGTTTTCATTTTTCTAAACTTCTCGTTTTGAATAATTACCTTCCAATTTTTCTTTATTTGTTTGATTTGATACAAAAAAATTACTTTTGACATGTTGAGATGTTTAGCAAGTATCAATAACGGGTGAAAGTCTCTCGGACACAACTAATGCTGTTAAAATATTATCTTTCTTTTTTCTTTTGCGCCGACAAGTAGTGAAAAAAGCACAAATACATTCATTTAAAAGTAATAAAGACAGGCAGAGAGAGAGAGAGAGAGAGAGAGAGAGAGAGAGAGAGAGAGAGAGAGAGAGAGAGAGAGAGAGAGAGAGAGAGAGAGAGAGAGAGAGAGAGAGAGAGAGAGAGAGAGAGAGAGAGAGAGAGAGAGAGAGAGAGAGAGAGAGAGACATACACGAGCATGTAGATAACGAGCGCCGATGTATATAGCACACGGCCAGAGTGTGGGGCCATGGGTCAGGAGTTACAAGTAGCAGTCCGGGCAGCCAAGGACTCGCATGTCGCTTGCCCTGTGGTTGTTGTGGAGTCAGCCTGGCAATTAGAAAATTATGAACGGCCACAGGGGCTACTTAGTCTTGGAGATACATTACTCCAGGTCGTGGTAGTGGTAGGTATGCAGGACTGAGAGCAAAAAGTATATCGCAGTTGAATTTTGAACATAGAGTAGGAATCGATAAAAAGAAAGGTTAAACTGGAATGCCCTTATTACTTAAGGTTTTTTTTTTCGTTGTTGTTTTGTTTTGTTTTCATGAAAATAGCATTATTTTGAAAACTTTCATTGAAAATCATCAAATATTTTCTACCTTGATGCAAATATTCTCCACCGTGGTTTTATAAAGTTTTATAGTTAATTTATTTCCATGTAACATTCACTATTTATACTTTATTCTCAGCATGCTCCTGAAATTCACGTCGCACGAACTGTCCTCAATGTTGTTTTGTCATTTTATTGGGGTTAGTGCAGTCATTTGTTTTGGCTGTCTCTTTTTTTTTCGCCGCTCATTCCTTTTCTACTACATCATTTTGGTTAAATTTGTCCACTTTTCTCACTGGTTATTTCTGTTTCTAGTCCTTCCTACCTCCGATCCATTTAATCACCTTCTCTCTCATTTTAAACAGTGTTCCTCGCCTTTTCCTTCCCCACCCTCCTCCTCTCCCACGCTTCTCCTCTCCCTCTCTCCCTCTCTTTCCCACTCTCTCTCTCACTCTCTCTCTTTGTCTCTGTTTCTCGCTCTGCTTCTTCCTCTCTTCTCTCTCTAGTTCTCTCTTTCTTTCTCTCTCTCTCTCTCTCATCCCTCTCTCTCTCTCTCTCTCTCTCTCTCTCTCTCTCTCTCTCTCTCTCTCTCTCTCTCTCTCTCTCTCTCTCTCTCTCTTTCCTCTCATCTTCTTTCTCTTAAGTGCTGCCTAATTTGAAGTCCTCTGAAACTTTCGGTTTGTCTTGTCACCTCGATTGTCTCTAGCAATCTTTGATATTTTGTTGGAAAAAAAAGTAATAGTAAAGGCCTAAAATGAACAGAGAAAAAGATGAAGTGCCCCTTATCACTTTTTCTCAAATGCTATGCGCAATGTTGCTGTGTCATTTTCCGATATCGACAGAGCAATGTCCCTTGTGGAATGTAATTCAAGACGTTGACATTAGGCCCACTGTCAAAAGCTCCCGCTGGCAAATGGAGTGAGTGACTTTTGGAACGCGCCAAGCGGTCTGGCCTAATTGGACCCTAGTAAAGTTCGTTCTTGATTGGCGGTATCACTTTTAGCCTGGAAAATAACATTTTTTTTTTTTTTTTTTTTTTTTTGGTCTAAAATCTAAATCAAGTTAGCACTGTTGCATAAGCCATATTTTTTACGGAGACCTTACAATGCCATGTGAAACTATTCCACTATTCTGCCTTCCCATTTTTTCTATTTTTTTTTTCAACCTCCTCAATTCATGTGAAGAGAGCTCGTAGATGTGGATGTGTCTGTGTATGACCTTTTCATGATGAATCAAAATAACCCTTCTACGTTTTCTGAAGAGCTCCGGTGCCAGTTTGATAAAGATTTCAGTTCAGCAATATTTCCTCTACCTCGCTAGGAGACAGACTAAAATTTTAATGAAACATTGTAAATCAGTGAGCATTTAGATTTTTGACAGACAGAAAATTGCATGGGTTGATTTCTGATTTTTGACGTGTAGATGTCCATATTTTTAATCAACTCTCACTATATTGGACCTTGGGAGTCACATTAAATTTAGAGCACAATGACTCGAAAGATTGAAAAAAGGAAGTGTACTTTTTCACCCCCGTGTCTTATTTTTCCCCCCGAAGCGAAAGCTTTGTGTGGATGCTAATATGTTTGAATAAAGTCACAGTATCATATTTGTTAACTCTTTTAATGTATTATTATTATTATTATTATTATTATTATTATTATTATTATTATTATTATTATTATTATTATTATTATCATCTTTATTATTATTATTATTATTATTATTATTATTATTATTATTATTATTATTATTATTATTATTATCATTATCATTATCATTATTATTATTATTATTATTATTATTATTATTATTATTATTATTATTATTATTATTATTATTATTATTATTATTATTATTATTATTATTATTATTATTATTATTATTATTATTATTATTATTATTATTATTATTATTATTATTATTATTATTATTATTATTATTATTATTATTATTATTATTATTATTATTCTGGGTTTATTTTTAACTCTAACGTTCCAATCATCACTGTCAAGGATTGGCGTGAATTAAAAGAAAATAAGATATTAATCATTGAAGCCTTTCAGAGGCTTAATTTTCCGTCTGTTCCTTTTTTTTTTTTTTTAAATGTTATTCTGATAAGAACGAGATTTCTCCATTAGTAACGTAATAGTAGCTTTGTTCGGATGTACCTTTCTGGTAAGAATTTTTTTTTTCATAATTTTGATACTGCTTAAGTAGTTTTTGTATAAAACACTAGTCTCTTTACCCTTCTGGTCCGCTGTACATCTTTCTCTATTTTTTTTCAAACTCTCTCATCAAACGAATGTTTCTCTCCTGTTTGATTTTTCCTCAGAGAGCCTTTTGTTGTTCTTTCTGCATTTGGCTTTTCTTATCTTTCGTTCTCACAGAAAGAACATGGGCATTGCAAACGCATTGTCCCAGGAACGAACTTGAGTAGACCATTAACTTGGGGGAGTAGGGGCATTCACTGTCGCAGCAAGAGGGCAAGAAAACACACTTGCACCTAGAGTTATCTCATTCACGCGAACCTAATTTCTCAATGCATGTCACGTGGTCATGCTAGACAATGTGGCAGATGCCATGTTAGAGGTAAAGTCTGCGTTGAATTAACGTCATTATTCTTGCACTTCTCCCAGCAGCTGTTAATGTGCGCGTACGGCCGTCTATACCTGGCATAGCAGGACAACACATGCAATACTTAAATGATATTTTATATGTACGTGAACTCGTGAGAGGACAGAGTGATGAAATATTGAATAATTGGCTCAGTCAAACCTCTGAGTCCACATTCTCTGAGTTTGTTATACAATTATGACCTTTTCATAATCAAGTTTAAAGTAAAAATCTGTTAAGTTTTAATTGAACATTGCCGTGGTTTAAAAAAGTAAGCAATGAAAATTAAACGATTATTCACCCTACGTCTTTTTTTTTTCTTTCCAAACTTTCTGTTTTCCTTTCTTTATTCCCGATGTTATCACTTTTCTTTTTGCTTTTTCCATTCTTACCTTTAGCCGCTCAGTGTCCTAGTGTCGCACAAATGACACTATACCCCCGTGTACTGTTTTTTTTTTTTTCCCTGTGAGTGTGCGACGTGTTCCTGTGGACTGACTTGCACACGTACACACACTTTAACCTTTCTGACCTTTGTGGTGCACCAGCTGCCCTGAACTGTCCGCGAGTCGCTCTAGCCGGGGCCTTCAGCAGGACATAATGCACAGGGTTGTTAGTTTTGTTGATGTTTTTTGTTGGACTTGTGGTTGCAGCAGTGATGATGATGATCTTCATCATCATAATGGTAGCAGCGATGTTGGAACTGGTCAACGTTTTGCTTGTGTTAATTACTTGTCATTTGTCTTTAGTGATGAGAGTAAAACTTAGTATTTCAAAAGAGATTTAGTCTGAGGCTCTTCCAATGTTTAAACACAATGCATTCTTTTTGTGATTTTACTTTTTTATGTCTTATCGTGTGTTCACATAGACAGATCAAATCGTTATTAAAATCGGTTGAACGTTTGAGTTGCAGAAAAGAAAAGGATTTTCTCTCATAATTTAAATGTACCGGTTGTTTTTTTTTTTTACTGTTTTAGGAAGTTTTATTGAAACAATATTTACCAGCTTTAATGGAAAAAAAATTGTTTTACGCAAAAGTAATAGTCATAGTTTTTTGTTGTTTGATTTTTGGTTGTTTTTTGGTTGTTTTTTTTTTTTTTTTTGTTGTTGTTGTTTTGTTTTGGGTTTTTTTTTTTTTAATGGATTTCGATATTATTTTTGCATAATTCTTCAAATGTGATTTTAATTTTTTACGTCGATGACTAGCAAAAGTACATTTGAGCATGTGATAAACTTGCATTAGACTTTAGAATGTGTGCCTAATAAAAGGATCAGGCTTTTGAAGCATTGTGGAATTATATATAGACTTTTAAAGATTCTGATAACTTATATAAAAGGGAAAATATTTTGACAGAAATAATATTAAATTTTGTTAATCCAGCTTCCTCTTACCTGAGATATTAAGATAAATGATGATGTCATATATATTAATCATTTCAAAATTGAACACATATTTTTGCTATGAGAACTCGAAGTAGTACACATTGAAATATAATATCAGAGGCTATCTTCTGTGTACGGTTTTCTAAATCCTTGTTTAACTTTTTTGAAATTCTTATTGCTTTGGGGAATCCATCATTCCCAACTCCTGGCATTTTTCTGATGTATTAATACTGGCTTAAGTCTGCTAGGAGAGGTCAACAGCAAAGGAATGATTTTAGTTTTATAATATTATGGGTAAAAGTTTTCCAAAATGTAAGAATATTTATATGCCTATACTGAAATATAATTGGGCCTAACTTTCTCTCTACACTTTTTTCCTTCACTTTTTCTGCGCCATTATTCCTAGATCTAACTGTTTTCTTTCTTAAACGCGTTGAGTTTAATGACCCTTGTTCTACCTATTACGCGACATTTCAGCGCTGTTGCTTCCTGGATATTTTCAAAGAATCTTTGTTTTTTTCTATGAAGAAATGTTAAATCAAAATCTTTATCCTTACTAATTTCATTTCCTTGTCTATTTCTCTCTCTCTCTCCCCCCCCCCCCTCTCTCTCTCTCTCTCTCTCTCTCTCTCTCTCTCTCTCTCTCTCTCTCTCTCTCTCTCTCTCTCTCTCTCTCTCTCTCTCTCTTTCTCTCTCTCTCTCTCTCTCTTTCTCTCTCTCTCTCTCTCTCTCTCTCTCTTTCTCTCTCTCTCTCTCTCTCTCTCTCTCTCTCTCTCTCTCTCTCTCTCTCTCTCTCTCTCTCTCTCTCTCTCTCTCTCTCTCTCTCTCTCTCTCTCTCTCTCTCTCTCTCTCTCTCTCTCTCTCTCTCTCCTTCCTCCCTTTTCCTCCTCTACCCTTATATCCATCTCTTTTTTTTCTTCTTACACAAGTAATTATATTATTTGTAGGTTCAGAGAAAGATTTTCAATACAGAAAATTACGCTGTAGAAATAATTAATTCAAAAGAAGAAAGTAATATTGTAGTTAAAATGGTGCAAATTTGTATTACTTAAATTGGTAACTCAAATCACTCTCTGGTAATGTAGTTCTTGGATTATGCAAATGATGCAAATTAAATTCATAACTGTATCGCCATGATGTATAAAAAATTTCAGACTTCACTTCCACAGCATTTTTTTTTTATATATTTGATAATGTTCTCACAAGTTTGGAACAATTTTCGTTAAAAAAATCATTTTTCTCCACTTGCTGAATAAAATAAACATGGAATAGAGATAAATTACTAAAGTTCATAAATTTATGAAGGCGATATAATGTACAGCAGGTGACGTTCAAAGCTAATCATTTTGGCGAGTCTTTGTTAAACACTACGGCTTAAATAAACCACTTAAGGATTAAAATTTAAACCGTCGAAGCATAACACCGTGACAATCGCAAGTAGGTGAAGATGGGGGCTTGCTTAGTGTTCATAGTTTGAGTCCCACGCGCACATCCGGTGAGTGAGAAACCCCATTAGTGAAGAGACAGGCACAGATATCGGCACAGCCGTCTTCTGTGAGCCTCTGGTTGCGAGTTTGTCGTGAGTTGGAGACGGTTATGTTCTTCCTGTTTTCCTTGTCTTCCTTGCCTTTCGACCCGGTTATCTTTCATTTTTCATTATCCATTTGTTCTGGTTGTCTTCGATATTTCTTTAGCTAATACTTTGTTTTATCTCTCTTTTTCTTAAACAATTCATACATTCTCTCTCTCTCTCTCTCTCTCTCTCTCTCTCTCTCTCTCTCTCTCTCTCTCTCTCTCTCTCTCTCTCTCTCTCTCTCTCTCTCTCTCTCTCTCTCTCTCTCTCTCTCTCTCTCTCTCACTCTCTCTCTCTCTCTCTCTCTCTTTTTTTCTTTCGTTCTTTCTTTCTCTCTCTCTCTCTTTCTTTTTCTACAGTATTTTCATTTGCAGAACAATACCGCATTATTTTCTTGTTGCCACCGCTTCCAAAGTAGTCTTAGCAAGGTAGCTCGTCAAGTAACTCGTCAAAGTGACCTACTTGTATGGAGTTGGCCTTACTGCGTCCACTCCACCGGAGTACTATGATGGAAGCCAGGAATACCTCACAGTTGCCATATTCCATGACCTCTCAAATGTTACAGCGACTGCCACATCAACACATTTTGCCGGCCTTCAAAGCGAACTGGTCTGACCTGCGATGGTTATTGCATGGATTCCAATTTCTATTGATAGGTGTACTCGCGTGTTCACCTAATTATTTTTGCTAGACTAGGCGCATGGCATTCATATCTTTGCATAAGTCTTCCGAATGTCTTAAATATCCCCCTGGAATTTTCTTTCTCTCGTCCGGAGGCAGAAGAATGTTCAAATATGTAAGAAACTAGTCTATTCTTTCTTAGCCTATCGCTTGAAACTTAGAAGTTGACACGAAGCAAATCAGTGTTGTCCGTGCGTGTCTGTCTGTCCTAGTATATTCCCCCTCTCCTGTCTACCTCTTCAACTATGTGTCTCTCTGTCTGTTTGTCTGACTCTCCACTCTTTCTCTCTCTTCCTCCCCTCGCTTTTTTCCTCTGTTAATCAATTTGTCTAGCTTTGGTTTTCCTCTTTTCTTTCAAAATCTTGCATGCCCTGCTCACAACTTATTTATCTCCCTCGCCTTGATACCGCTAGCAACAGGACGAGGTTTATCTCTGTGCATTCCTGCATGCCTGTAGCTTATCCTGCAGTCGGACCTGGGACTTGTCACGTCAATGACAGGTGATGATCCCTCTGACCACTGCAAGCTATCACTTTGAACCTCGCGAGTTATGCAGATAGTTATAGATCCGACACTGCAATCGCCACATACAGTTTAAAGAATCGCATGAACCACAGCATAGGATTATGAGTTCATTTTGATTAAATTTGTATATGATGAAATAACCAAGAGAACCAGGGCTGATCAAGGTAAAAAGTTTCTGTTTTCACGGGGGCTTGCATGAAGAAGAAGAAAAGAAAACAAGCAGAGGAGAGGCTGTTAAATGCAAAATGATTTCATTGACGATCGCAATGAAAATGAAATCGCCCGCGTATGGTTCCAGAATCATCCACAATTGACTAATAGCATAGCATAGATGTTTCAGTCCAACTTAGGCAAACCAG
Organism: Elysia crispata; assembly: GCA_033675545.1. Taxonomy (NCBI): domain Eukaryota; kingdom Metazoa; phylum Mollusca; class Gastropoda; family Plakobranchidae; genus Elysia; species Elysia crispata. The sequence continues at coordinate 1,924,959 of JAWDGP010003066.1, read as the reverse complement.
TCCGAAACCAGCGACTATTCAACGCCACCTATTATAGTATCGTTCCATGCCGCGATATGAGGTCCCTTTAGACCTTAGGGCGAACGCGCGAGTCACCCAACCAGCGCGCTCCCAGCTGAGTTAATAAAGTAAAAGAAAATCTTGACACCTACGTGCTAATGCAGTGGCACAGCCGACCAAGAAACACAAAGAACATTGCTCGGGTTATAAATTCAGTGGGAAAAAAAAATTCGTGTATTAGAATTGTCATCATCGACGTAGTCATCATCATCATCATCATCATCATCATCATCATCATCATCATCATCATCATCATCATCATCATTATCATCAGCACCATCATCATCATCATCATCAGCAGCAGCAGCATCAGCATCAGCATCAGCATCAGCATCATTATCGTTGTTACCATTTTCACCACAATCGATATTGTTCACAAGATCATCATCAATATTGTTTTCGTAATCACTCTCCTTTCACTTTCACCATTGCCAATATGATAACACTTCTAATTGATTGAAAATAGTTCTGTGATCCATCCACATGTAATGGTTCCAAGATTATAAATTCAGAGGGAGATATTCATGACCTGAAGGACGAAAACTGGTTTAATTTCAATACTGATAGTTGAGTGTGTTTAAATTGTGGCAAAACTAATCTTTCGCTAAAAAAAATGTTACCTTTGTACATGCTCAGGTGACATGAATAATCATTGCAGTTTATCTTTGCATTCATCTGACAAATAGCACGAACAAAATTTACCTGAAAGTTTAGATAGGTTGAACAATCTTTTAATTCATCATTTTGAAATCATATTTTCCTTTTGTCTGATTTCATAATCTCAAGGGTTTTGCATTACGTTAAAAGTCGGAATGACCTGCTTACGCATGTTTCTATATTCTGGCGATTTGTATAATTCAAAAGTGTTGTCGTTCAACAAATTACTGCCGCTCATGCATTCTTATCAGTGAGTTTATTAACGAATTAAAGTGTTTCATAGTTTTTTATGGGTTTTTTCCACCTTGTAATTGACCAAAAAATGTTTTCTTAATGAAGATTAATGATGAAACGGATAGCTTGCCTCACTCCTGAGATTTCATTATAGCTTTTTAAAAAGTTAAGAGAAGCACTAATAAAGGTTGATTAAGAGACAGACACACTAAGAGACAGATAGAGGAGAGAGACAGATAGAGGAGAGAGAAGACTTGGGGCTCCTTAAAAACTAGGGGAAGAGAAGAAATAGTTTAAAGAGTACGACGAGAAGAAAACTTTTCTGTTTTCAAATAGTTTTCGTGTCGTTATAGTTCAATATCATTTCGTGTGCAAACAAGGTAACAGAGTCTGCTTATAATCAAAACATAAAATAGGCTTTCTTGAGTTTATTTATTATTAATTTTCTGTATAGACTGAATCGGAACATTTACGAGGCTTAAGTCTTAAAAGTTTAATCTGATAATCGAAATACTCAAAATGATTTAGCTTTATAAAGAACGTCGATCTATAAAGTGGAGACAAATCAAATAAAGGAGGCTTGAGTGTGCAATGGAGGAGAAGAGTAGGAGTTTGAATATGTAATGAACGAGGAGAGGAAATAGGCAGGGATGTGGAATGAGCGAGAGAAAGGAAGAGGAAGAGGCTGATTGGGGGAGGGGAAGAACGCATTGTATTACGATCAGCTGAGACCCCCACAGTTTGCCTCGCCATGTCGCCTTATCTCCTAATGAAGCATTCCTTTGGGAGCGAAACTAGATTACAGGAGAACCTCAAAGTCCTTAACATTATTGTTATTTCTTTTACTGCCGCAAAGTAGAATTTATTTAGGATTTGTGTCCCTGCGTTTTGCGTTTTTATTAATGCGCTGCCGCAGAGCAATGCATGCAGGAGTTCGAGGGGGGTGAGTTTGGAGGATCCACACGCCTTGGGCCAAATTGAGTACAGCTAAGTCCGTACCAAAAAAAAAAGAGCAAACATCATGGTTCTTCACTTGACTGTAATTATTAAGATGGATAGGATAGGAAGGGTGAAGGGTGTGGCAGAATGTTCAGATAGGCACAAAGGGAGAGAGAGAGAGAGAGAGGGGGGGGGGGGAGGGGGGAGTTTTGGGGTGGAGAGTGCGATGTGATTTAGACAGACAGGTCATGACAGTTCCCAAGAGAGATAACTGCAGCAAGCAAGGCCTACAGCCACAAATATTTATCAGACGGTGGCGCTTAGGTACTGGGCTAGGCGGCTCTAGGTTGGCTCGCCTGCGAGGCTTTTGGCGAGACTTCACAAACGTTAATTAAAGAGCACAGTTTTAGTGTGTTTCTGAGAAGATTTTTGGGAAAAAAAACGAGCGCAGAGCATTAATATTGGTACTAGAGCCTGATGGTTCTCAATCTGGATCCTGCTCTGCCCGAGGGACAGGCTTGCGATCATCAAAGCGTGAAGCACAGGTAAAGATAGGAGCGTCTGTGGAGATTCGACACGCTGTCGGTGAAATTAAGGTTCTTCAATATAAACAAATCCCGGAAGTTTGTGTTCAGGCGTGTCCTAGAAGACTTTCTAAAATTCGTGCGGTACATGGAACTGATTCTGAATCCAGGTTTTCAGTCAAACTAGAAGCAGTGTTTCAAAATCTAGACCAAAATGAAATCAGGAGTCTGACGGAGTGAATTGGTAAATTTGAAAAATATTTGTGCGTATATGTCATCTCGAATGATGCTTGGCATTGCGCAAATCTTCTGTTATAACCATGTCATCACTTGACATTTTTTCTCAATATCTACCGCCCATTTCTTCTCTTCGACTTAAATGATTGCAAAATTATTTAAGTGTCTGTTTTGTTTTTCTAAAGATTCGCAATGTTTGCATTGACGACTAAAAGACTGTTAAAAGAAACTATCCTTAAGTCAAATAGATCTAGACTTTCAGTTTTTGTGATAGATTTCAAGAGAGCACGCTATTATTGTTGAGAGATAAAAGATATATACAGAGAGAGAGAGAGAGAGAGAGAGAGAGAGAGAGAGGGGGGGAAAAGGGGGCGGGGGGGGGGGTAGGGCCGAAGACGAGAGGAGAAAAAAGAGACCCTTGATTCTTATAGATCTAGACCTTTAGTTTTTATGGTAAATTTCAAGAAAGCACGCAATTATTGTTGAGAGAAAAAAGGGCATACAGAAAGAGAAGGTGAGAGAGAGAGAGAGAGAGAGGGGGGGGGGGGGAGAGACGAGAGGGAAAAAAAACAGAATAACACCATGCCCGAGATCAGTCTAGAATCTAACAATCCTTTGGAAAACAAGATACGAAGAACAAAGCAAAAAGCGTTTAAATTTTATGTGAGTGTAAATTGATCCAGATTCACATCTGGCCGGTGTGTTTTCAGAACTCGTTGATAAAGATATCATCCTGAGTACCATTCATTACTTTTCGTGAAATCATTATATGTGGCTTGCTTTTTAACACATCATTAAACAAGGAGCTAAGAAATAGACATCATAAATTACTTGCATTATTGTTTTTGGGTGTATAATGAGTGCAAAAAGTGCAGGATCAATGTTGTACTCTTGTATGGGACCTAACAGCTTTTTATCATTGTCGATTCAGGTATAATAGAAAGTAAAACAAAACTATCTATTATATACGGCAAAGTGAAAGAAAATAGGAACAAAAAACCTTCACAAAGGCTGATTTAACCCTGTATGATAACAATAATGCCACTGAAGGAAAAAAATGAACTTAAAAATTGAAAAAAATAATGGAAACTGAGGAAAAAAAACATGTTAACCTTGGAGTTGCACTACTTTTCATAATGCTAAGGGCTTTTGTGATAATAAGTCAATGAGAAGTTCCGCAAAACTGTTGGTTCAACCAAACCATTGTCATCGCTCGAAAGATTATTGTCATCGAATGTCACCCCTTCCAAGCGGAACTCTCCTGCTCTTCTATTGCCATAACGTTGCTAGACATCACTGGTACCAATATGTCTTTGGCTGAGTTAATTCATAGACCAAAATAGTTCAGCTCTGGCTTTGGTTCTCATATCTTTAGGAAGAACAGGTGGGGACATTAGTTTTGTGGCTTGGAGAATGCCACTTTCAGTCCTGTGGGTCAAACATTTGCACTGTAATGTGTGAATATACCATGGTGTTACTGTGGCACTACTTCCCTCACAACACGCCTATTAGGGTCCAGTTGATAATTGAGCGCTAAGAGAGCAGTCTTTCACTGACCGCTAAACCCGCTTGTATGAGAAAGTTGAAGAGAGACGGACGGTCAGTCAAATAAAAAGATAGAGACACGTGTGGATTCCCACTCCCCCCCCCCCCCCCCCCTCCCCCAGACACGCACCTTCCTTTCTCCCTTCCCCTTTATTTCCATTGACCAGGGATATTCACATTATTACACATTTTTTTATATTCGGCTTCTCTTGTCTTTTTTTTTTTTTGTTAAGTCTTGGACTATAAGCATAATCAAAACCTTACCACATGGTATTTATGTGAGAAAGATTTTTTTTTTAAATCCAGATGTACATTTCTAAATCTCAGTGCTTATCAAATTAAGTTATATGTGTAATTGTTTAAAATTGATTCAATGTCAAAAACTCTTTTTTCTGTTTTGTTTCTTTTCAGGGCTGGTTTAGACATTTCAGGCACAGCAACAGGTAAGCACTACTTTGTAACTGTTTTAAAAAGACAACGAGTTCATGAAGTATTTGTTGTTTTATCTTCTGTTCTTTGAAATGTTCTCGTAAATTATGTTGAGGTTGTATTATTTTTTTTTTTGGTAAATAATATCTAAGAAAATTTAAATGGTCCTTTTGAGATCAGAGCTTGATAAAAATACCCGAAAATGAACTCTTTTTTAATCATATTATTTTCGGTTTTGGTGTGTCATGCTGTCCTGTACTTGCATTTGCCAGGGGTGTGTTTGTTATGTAACTATTCTGTATTTTGCTCCGAACTTTATTTTAGTTTATCTGGCCTGGGCATTAAGGTTCCCAGAGTCTAGTTATCTTTTGATATATCTTTCTACTCTTTGTTCTTTTTTTTAAGTCGTCTGTTACACTCTAAAGAAAAGAGGATAAATAGAGATTTCAGAATTGAGAGCAAAACACACAAAAAAAAGATAAAGTGGAACAAAACAAAAGATAGAATAAAAAACGAGAAAGAGGGGGACTGAAAATAAAAAAAGGAAAAAGACAAAGAGCAAGACTGAAACAAAAGTGGATGAGAGAGAGAATAGAGGAGAGAAACAGTAGAGAGCATAGAGAGCAGAAGTGAACTGCTTGAGTCCCCTTGAAGAACTCAGGTGACCCTGAATTCCACCCAAGACGCACCGCGTCGATCTGTTCCATGTTTACTGAGATAGCAGTTGGGGAGGGTGTAATTCTAGGGAATGAAGACACGGAGCTGCTAATTTAGTTGGGAGGACAGAATGGCGAGCAGTAGCGTTCCCAGAGTTGCCAAAACCTGAGGCAAGTACAGAGAGAGAAAGTTCGAATTCTCCATCTCGTGGAAGTTAAACCATGGGAGAACTAGAACAGACAGAGACACTTAGATCCAGACTTAGCGACGCAGTCCGTACATTGAGACCAGTTCAATATTTTAATAATCTTTGAATGCACTTAGAGTGGCCTGTATAGAAGCAACACTGGTGGTCGAGTCCCGCTTACATTCTAGATTATCTAATGCAAATGCTTTATAGCAATTAGGATGTGATGATTCTCCCTCTTTAAAAAGAAACTTTCATTTTTTGCACTTTTAAAAAGTTAAATTGTTTAACTAAAACTTATCATTCTGTTTTTGTTTTGTTTATTTTGTTTTTTTGTTTTGTTTTTTGTTGTTTTTTTTTTCATTCATTTTTATATTTATTCAATAAATGTTTAAATGTGATGGCATTGCGGAAAAATAATGCGCCACCTTAATAATCCACGGAAAGGCTTCGGGTCTGTTCAGAATTGCAATAAAAATAATATCAAGTCAAACGTGATTCAAGTTACAATAATTAAGAAGCAAATCACGTCGTTCTGCAAATTCATGGAAACACAAAATGAATGCAAGATTCCGCAGGTTTTTAACGTATCAAGACTGTGTACCCAAAACTTTCTCAAGACACAATTCATAAACTTTGTCGGTTCCTCTTAAGGACCAATTTAAATTTGAACATTTCATAGAGCTCCTTTTCAAATTTATCAAACCTAAATCGTGTATTTCTTTAAACGTATTTAAACGATTATACTGTAATTACGGTAGGAAGAATTTATACGCAGGGTAACAAATTGTATCTTAATCACTCAGGCTTTGAGCCCGGAGGCTGAATTTAATGATCCATGTACACACTGAGGATACCACGCTGAACACCGTCTGTTTTTCGTTCATCCTTTTTGGGCAAGACTTTTGTTTTCCGTAAAACTATGTTTAAAAAAAAAAAAAAAGAAAGAAAGAAATTTGTAGTAGAAAAAAATCAGCAACACGTCCGAGTAATCTCGTTTCATGTTTAGTCTCTTAATATAAGTTTTTTTAAATTAATAGTCGCAATATGTCTCAATGTAATGTTTGCTTATGTTTTCATTGAAAGCTTCTGAGGAAGAATAGCATTATAACATTTTTGTTCAGTAGTATTTGCACTGAAAGCTATTTCGGATTTGAGAAAGAAATCTTTTGAAAACGTAATCTGATTTCCATTTTTCGACAGTTCTTTTTAATTTTCAATTAAAAAGACCTGGAGATTGTCAATATTTGTCGCTCCCACGGGCACTGCACCTTAGTTTCCAAATTTCTTTCCTGTCTATTGAATTTCAGCGGCTTCGTAATCATCGTACTATCTCAGTGGTGTTGCAGGCTTATATTATGCGCCCTGACTGTCTTCCCTCCTATTTCTGACTCTATCTCTCATTTCCTGTGCCTGTCTCGTTATGCCTCTATTGCTACCTGTCTGTCTTTCCATCATTCTAATAGAATGTTTGTATGTCTGTCTGTTTCATTCTATATATCTAACATCTCTCTCTCTCTCTCTCTCTCTCTCTCTCTCTCTCTCTCTCTCTCTCTCTCTCTCTCTCTCTCTCTCTCTCTCTCTCTCGTTCTCTCACCTTATACCCCATAATGTTTAGGGACTTCCTGTTAGGTCTCTCGTAAAGAGCCAGAGAAGCAAAGGAAACGTGAAAACAACGCAGCAAGTTTGCGTTTCACCTTCTCCTCTTGGTGTTGGAGTTGAGCAAATATACCATGCTACAGTCTTTTCTATATAGCGGTACTCCGTGGCTGCGGCCGCCTTCTTCGCACGGATTTGAGGACTTTGCCTAAGCTGAGACGGCAGGTACTCTGGAAGTGCTAGGCCCTTGAGGCGCTGAAAGAAAGGCCGCTGAGAGTGTGTGTGAATTGGGGGATTAGAAAACATTGGTGAGATTGGGACTAACAGTGCAGCGGCTTCTTTTGAGTAAGGTTTACCGCAGGAGAATGCCAAAATGTTGCCATCAATTTGAAAATTCATGTGATCTTAATATGTTGGTCTCAAAGGAAAAGAGTAAAAGTCACTTTAAGTTGGGAGCAGTGTTTGATGTGAGCTCTGAAGAAAATAAACTCTGAAAATGATAACTCTTTGAAAGTTTATTGAAATAATAGATCTGAATCTGGCAATCGTGATATCATTTGAAACACATGATTCAGTGAAAATATGAGTATATGAGCGCGGGAAAAAAATGTAAGAGGAAGGCGGAGGGTTGGGGAACTGTGTGAGTGTGTGTGGTGGAAAAAAAAAAGGGGGGGGTGCAGCGGGAGAAAGACTTGGTGTATAGAAACTTGCATGGAAACGATTGTAAAAAGTTTGCCAAGGTTGAAATATTTTTTTAAGATAAAAAGGTAAACATTTAAACAGTTCATTCACAGCTTTTTAGTGCGCAATTTCTATCTATGAATGAGAAAGCAGGAGAAGATGTACTCAGAAATTTAAGGAAGCGTTATACCTTTTGTATCTTGATATATTTTGATTCCTTTCTTACCAGCTCAAATAAATCCATTCAGCAAACCTCGGTGGTTCCAACAAATAGTTGTGGTCCCGCTCTGAAACTTTTGTTAAACAGGCAATCCGGGCCTTTACAATAAAATTTTAACCCTTACAAACTAGCGGGCCAGTAGAATTAGTGTTCAACCGCATAGCCTAATCAGAGACACCATTTCGATTTGTTTCATTTTTTTTTTCATTTAGAAACTACCGCTTTGAACAAAAAAAAAATTTTTCAGTTTGGCATACGTGGACACAGATAATAGATTAGGATACCTCAATGTTATGTTAATGAGATGGCCTGCATATTTATCAAACAAAAACTGTCTGGGTAAAATATAAAGGATTATCGCTTAACCTCTCTTAGCGTATTAATTGCGAAACGATAATATTTTCATTTTTTTCTAAAGTTTTGAAACAATCAAAAGATACAGCTTTTCTGGTACACTTGACCAGCCTGGTGCAGTTTATTTCATTTGATATTTCAACTTATTCTCATAGATCGGGCAACTTTCAATGGTAGCAATTTCGGTTTTTGAAGAATTTATCAGTCCATGTTGCTGCAGTCGGCGAGAAATGATTAAACCACACAAGGAATTTGAGTATTTAATTTGAGGACAGTGGAGTGACTTTGCTTAGCGCTTTAAAAAATTTGTGGAAGACTGGTTCATTTTTAATTGTGATAACTAGAGGCACAAGATGTAAGTTTCTACGTTCGAACTACTTGTGAACGCGTTATTGCAGACTAAGCTTTTCTCGAATTTAAAAGAAGAAATAGTTAGAGGCGGAGATTGGTGACATCAAGTATTCGTCTCTAATTAGAAGCGGGTTTTGCTGATTTAGTCTCGACACGAAATTGCACTTGTGATTCTTAGTTGGGCTTGCGTCAAAGGGACATAACCACGGATTAAAAGCAGAATGCTTAAATATCCAGTCGTTGTATGAATGAACGCATAAGAAGTCTAACTATCGTGCATGAATTATTTCTCGAGATAGCCCATAGAAACAATACTTCCACAGATGTCAAGTGTGTGGCCAATACACACCAGGTGTACCTTCCAACAAAAACTGTCCTACCAATCCCTTCCTCTGCTGAGCAGAATAAACAATTTTTTTTCCTTTAATAAATATAAGGACACTCACTGGATTTTGGGGCTATTGTTTCTTTTCCCCGCGTCTTTGATTTTCAAGTGTTTAAATGATATGGTTATCGCGTCGACCATCGCTATACAAGGGCCTGCGTTTGTTTGACAAGCGGTTTCTGCATGAAGGCTCCTGGGATAATTATACTTATCGGCGGGTTCCGTACCTGCCCCAAAGGTGCATGGATTATTTAGAACTGTAGCAAAATCTTTTCATTCAGCAAAGCGACGACTGCACCGCCCTCATGCTCATTCGTCAACTGCACTTCATCAACCTGGTAGCGTGTGAATAGTCCAGGCAGCGCGGGCAATGTAACATCAGCGTGTACATTGCTTGGCGTTACTGCTACTTCACTTGGGCAATGTGCAACTGGTCGTGGAAGTTGTGAACGCTCTTCTTGTTGAACGTAACTGAAAGGCTGCTCATTGTGGAGCTGGAGGGTTTGTGCATTAGTCTGAGATAAAAGGGTGAATAGACAGAAGGGCCAGCTTGGGTGGGTGGAGCTAAGGACAGAATCAGGGGCGGAACCCGACACTGCGGCTGTGGGGCGGAAGTGGGAGTCTATTATTGTCTCGTCTAATCTGGAGAAAGAACAAAACCATGTAGATCTAAATCTCTGAACCGTGGTCATTCCTGTACGTAATTTGCAGGTTCATATAAATTTAGTGTGACTCTGTTGTCTTTAATCAAGAAGAGTGCAATTTTCTGTCATGCTACAATGGTTTGAAAGAAATTGCTATTACGTCATGAAGTTATAAATTCAAACTTTAAACCTCTTTTTTTATTCCTTTGTTGTTAGAGATATTATCAAATTTTTCTAAAAACCAGCAGCAGTTGCAGTTCCAGATGTTCATTATCTTTCTTTTTAAGTCAATGAAGTAACAGAACAAGTTGTATGCCTTAAATGGGGACTAAGTTCAAAAGGTAGTGATACTAGTGTGCTATAATTTAATTTTTATTTCACTTTCTCCCGGAGGCAGCTTTCAAAATTATAGTGATTTCATTCCAAATGCACCAGTGAAGCAAATGCAAATTATCTTGTAATGAAGTATGCAAAACTAATTCACATGTCCTGTAATTAAATTAGGGATTAGTCCATTCAGTTTGATAATTCAGCTGCACACGATTGAAATGTTCTTGAGAAATTCAAAGCAGAAATGGTGTTTCATAAGCATTGACGTGTTAATCAGAGCTGATATGTATATAATTATAAGTTGTGACCCTTTTCTGGATAGGAGAAACGAGTGTACAGAGAATGGTAAAATTAATCGTGGAATAAGCTCTTTAAAGACAAAAGATAGTGCACCTGTGACAAACTTAACTTGGGGCAAACTGTGTTCAAATATCCCCTGTAAAATCTGATTCAGTCACCATTCAGGAACTTTTTTTTCTGAGAACACTGCACCTATGCGTCAGAATATCGGCTATAATTTATCTTCACACCCTTGTTTGTTTCGTTAAACCGTATGCGAGTTGGTGGGGTTAGAATGACAGTATTTTCACTTCTCTGCTTTTCCTGCGCGAGTATGGCGTAAATTAGCTGCAGTTGAGAATGATGCGAAAACCACGGTCTACCCTGGAAACATGCCTTCATCTTCTATTAATAGGTCCAATTGAAGCAAAATACGTGGACATTTGTCAATTCAGAGAATTTACCAGAGCGAGGCAGAGCTTCACCCTAATCTAACATTCCGATTAATTTCAAAGAAAGTAAGATATTTCAACGGGTCAGTTGATGTTGTCCTGTTATTAAGTACAACTATTTTTCCAGGTATATCGGGGGACTAATCTTAGATTCAAATAAGTATTTATAGTGAGTTTGGCCGAGTTTTAGTTTTGACACGGTTTCTAGGCTAGGTAAACACTTAAGACAAACACGTTGATGTAGGTCGAAGAGAGATAAACGAGTGCAAACTTTTTTTGCTTAAAGTCTTGAAGAGTGTTCGAGGATCTTGCCGTGTCCAAACTGAAGCTCAGTGACTGAGATTTGCTGATTATATTCTAGAAGAGGTGGGAGAAGTACTTTTCAGAGTTTGGTGTCATAGAAATAAAAAGTGTTGGTTACATTTTGTTTCAACCAAGCGTCAATTGCGCGTGAAAAACGGGTCACCCAGCGCTAGGGGGAGCTCGGCAGATTGTTTGACCATTGAGCTGAGAGCCCATTTCAGTCTTACCTTCCGTCTCGAGCAGCCACTGATGAACAGGATAGAACCAACTGAACTTTTAAGCTGTTCTAAAACATGAGACAGCTGAATCATTCGTCAGTATGGAACATTTTGTATCAAGAGATATCGAATGTTACTTTCTTTTCACATCTGTCATCAACAAAAGAACTTTTTTTAAATTATTTTATTCCCAAGTTAAACAAGGCAGAAAGATTTTAATTTCAATCCTTCTCCTTAAAAGCTAAGAATATGCATTATAAAGACATTTTGTGCAAATATTTATTTATGTGTTGTTCATGCACTCGGGCAATGAGTCTCTGAAAAGATAACTCTGCCTACTGCTCAATTTTATGCAATATCCAATAAACATAATTATATAAAACTTGATCTTTTCATCGTGATATTCATCTTCATCGCCCTCAAGTAGAAGTCACAAGCACATTACGCTAGTCACTGGCAAGTGAAGACATTGTCCAATGGCTGTTGTGAGAGCGGAGGGAAAAAAAGAAAAATGTAGGCTGTAATAATAGTAAATCAAATTGAAAGCAGCTTAATCACTGAGTGATAGATACCAGACAAAAAAAAACTTCTAATATTTTAGGCGGTAAGAAATGGTCAGTGATGAGGGTGGATTGTCGTGTATGAAATACATGGGGTACCGTCGTCGACTGACTATGAATAGCAGATTACCTGGGCTGTGAGGCGTGTGGTGGTTTTTACATCCGATAACCTAGCTCAGCCGGAGTCTCCATGCCTTGTCTGAGGGCTTCTGGGAGCGTTGAAACACGTCATGAAACTTGTGAACAGTAGTAAGTAATGATAACAATAGATTGATGCGGGCGATCATTAGATACAAAAAAAAAATCCCTCCCTCTATCCCCCTCTCCCTCACTCCCCTCTCTCTCTCCTTCTTTCTCTCTCATTCTCTCTCTCTCTCTGTCTCTCTCTCTCTCTCTGTCTCTCTCTCTCTCTTACTCATATAAACCCCTCTTTCTCTATCTTTCTGTTTATCTTGATTTTGTCGCTTTTCTATCGCTCATTAGCGCTATCTTTTTCCTTTAGTTCCTTTCCATGCGGCTTGCATTGCCAAAGAGACTGGGGATTTATCAAAACGCAGAGAGGCGTCTAGAAATGCAAGAAGACCCATACTATGATGAAGCTGTTTTCTTAAAGTTATAAGAGTGTTAGAGCTTTAATATACAACGTATAAGATTGTCGGAAGCTCTTTCTATTTCAAAGGCTTTAAGGGGGATACCTCACTATTTAAGCTGCTAACTTTTTTGATAATTTAGAGTGACACCAAGCTCTCTATAAATAGCATTCTTTCAAACAATATTCAGATTTTTCTGGCATTAAGATTCCAGCAATATTATTCGAAATTATGGTTTGCACAATTCATTTTTGTTTCCAGTTCCTTTATTTATGTATGTTGGAACATGTACAAAGATAGATGCCCAAAGGGCTAAAACTGATTGATTGAAGAGAAAATAAAAGACAAGAATCTTTTTGAGGTTACTTCTCGCTCTCTCGATCCCTGCTTTTCATCACCATAGTGTACCATCCCACCTATTACGCTAAAAATAGGACAAAAACAGCTTATCAATAACATTGTTTGATTTTAAACACCCAAGAAGTATTGTTTTTACTATCAAAATGTAATTATCAGCATAATTTCCAACAAATATCTTTTAATACCCACTTAAAATTTTTCCAGCGATGGAAAAAAAATATTTGATTTTGAAATATTTGTGTCTTTATCAATTAAAAGAAAAAAGAAAGACTTAGAACTTGACAGCGGCCCTAATAGAGCTACTCACCACACGAAGTTGTTCCCGTGCGATGAGCGCTCAAGCGAATCAGACCTGACACGGCTGATCAATCCGCGCTCGTGCCGGCATTCTGATGGCTTTACCACACTGAACTCTCTCTCTTTCTGTGTCTCTCTATGTCTCTCTCTCTCCCTCTCTCTGTCTCTCTCTGTCTCTCTCTCTGTCTCTCTCTCTGTCTCTCTCTATCACTCTTTGGCTCTCTCTCTCTTTCTCTCGCACTCTCTCTCCGTCTGTCTCCCTCTCTCTCTCTTTCTCTCTGACTTTCCTCTCTCTCTCCACCTCTCATTTGCTCTCTGACTCTATCTCTCTCGCTCTCTCTCTCTTGCACTCTTTCTCTCTCTATCTCTTTTATTACTCACTCTCTCTCCCTCTCTCTCTCTCTCCCTTTCTCTTTCTCTCTCTCTATCTATCTATCTCTTTCTCCACTACCATCTTTGACCATTCATAAGGTAATATTAGGTATGAAAAAAGCTTTTCAGGTATGCACAAGAAGTTGGATCTCTTTGCAATAATATATATATATAAACCAACTTTAATGAGACATTAGTTTAAAAAATAGCACATTTACATTTTGAAGTATCACTTGTTCAATTGAATATGGCAACTCAAATATTAAGTCAAATAAAAACAAAATGCTTTTTCAATATCGGTACATAGATAGAAATAGATGGTATGACTTAAAATGAAAGTAGATTTATTTTTCATAATATTATAATTCCACTGTGTGATGAAATTTCCTTTTATTTTGAACTGTTGCAACAAGCTGCGGCATGCAAAGATCTAGATAAATAATTTTATAAATAAATTTTATAGGACATTTGGGACCCACATTTAGTTTTCTTTAAGATCGTTTTGTTTTTGTTTCTACCGGTATGTCTTAGCTTTACGTTGTTATCATAAAAGCAGAGATTTTTATAGGTTTGGAACGTGAGATTCAAAATTAAAATACATTTTCCTGCTCTACTTTTATTGCTTTCGTTTTTTCGGGGTTTTTTTTTTGTTTTTGTTTTTGTTTTTTTGTTTTTGTTTTTTTGGCAGGGGTGTTATATAATATCAAGTTTGGTTGAGGATTTTTTTTTTTATTTCTTGAATCGCGAAGGCTTTTTTTTCCCAGAAAAGAAAGTGTTTTTTCTGAAAGGAAGTTGTTATCAGCACTACCTAGGGAATAGTCGCTCTAATAGGGCCTCGAGGGATCAGTCTTGCTAAACATTAAACTGTGGCAAATGTTTACTGGAAAAGATCATTGGAGGAGAAACGTAAACAACTTCACCTAGAAACTAAGAATGTGGGTTTTTACGTGTTTAATAGATTACGATAACTCTTTGTGTAATTATTTTGGGTGAATTTTAAACGGTATTGAAACCTGAGGGTGCTTTAAGTGCAGAAAGATATAGTCCAGGAATAAGCAGGTGTAGCTTTTTGGACTTCAAAATCAATTTGTTGTTCCAGAGTAACGTTGTGACTTAACCAAGATATTCATTTTAAATCGTGAATGAATGACAGAAGCCAAATGTATTCTTATTATGGGAAATTAGAACCTTTTCGCGGGTTTCTCGTTTCGTCTTACTATTTTTTTTTTTTTTTTTTTTTTTTTTGGGGGGGGGGGGGGGGTGGGGGCGTATTGTGGATCAATTGATATACTTTATTTTAATTTTACTTCTTATTCTCTGTTTTCTCTCTCTCTCTCTCTCTCTCTCTCTCTCTCTCTCTCTCTCTCTCTCTCTCTCTCTCTCTCTCCCTCTCTCCCTCCCTCTCTCTCTATCTATCCCCCTTTTCTCTCTCTCCCTTTTCCTTTTTCTCCCTCTTCTCTCTCTGGCACAAGAACAAAATCTCCCCGTCGTACTCCCTCCATCGCTCCAACTCCTTACTCCGGATGCTACAGCCTTCTAAGGTTCTCCTTATCACTTCGTTTATGTTGGTGTCTGACTCACTCGTGGTGTCTCTATCTTTAACTAAGACTAACGACCGACATTCCAGGCCTAACAGTTCCCAGACCCTCCCCAGACCATAACTTATGTGCACCGTACCGCCTCTTATCAAGGCCTCTACCTAGACGCCCGAACATTTTTATCTGCTGTCTGAGATAGACACTCTTGTGTACAGTCTTGCCTATATAAAAAAAATGGTAGGGCGCAAACCTCAGCCATGGCAGACTAAAACCAAAACCAGTCTTTTAATAAAACTTCTTAAATTTTTAACTCCATCCTCTTTAATTACTACAGAAATGAAAATATTTTTTTCAACCGATTGTTTGAAAATTCTGTAAAATTTACGTTGATGAATTTTAAAGTTAATATATTTAATTTTAATTTGCTTTCCATTTAAGAATTTTAATAAAATTAGAAATTTATCTACAAACGTATCAGTTCATGTATCGTCATAGTCTTAAAGACAGATTATAATATTTTGATCAGTTAGCCACTTCTGATATAAGTTAAAACTCAGTAAAATGCTAGTCTGCTATTGTCAACAACAAAAAAAACTGCTTCAGAGTTGTATGATGTCTTGACACCACTCTGCCTTCTCTTGATACAACCCTATCATCTTCTCTTATTTCACCTGGTTTTACCAAACTTCCTCCTTGAGTACAGGACTTACCTACTCCTTCTGCTAAGGAGCAGTAAGTCATCATCATCATTTGTGAGTTCTTTTGGGATTTTTTCCTCTTTCCTTATTTTGGCCCGACTACACATACGCATACGGATCTTTCTATCCCTCTTACTTATACATTTGTTTTACTCATAATTATAGTGTGGCCAAATAACTGAAATTCTCTTTAGAAAATAACCAATTTCTTTCGCACTTCCTTATTTATTTGTCATAATCATAACTATATTGCGGCCTAATAACTCAAATTCTCTTCGAAAAGAAGCAATCATAACTATTGGAATTAGATAAGAAGTACGCCATAGCTGATTCTGAATGTTTGCATGGAAATCTACATCATGATTTAAAATAGACTGACTGAAGCTGTTATGAAATTCAAAGCACAAAGAATAATGCGAGAAAACCAGCATGAAACTGCTGCCTCTAATTACTTACGATCCTCGCTTTTATCTTAGCTATGTGTGAGCAGTGGCGAAAACATTCCGGAGCTCACTTTGAGCCAGAGCAATAGGGCCTACCTACCCTGTGCTGGGTCCGTCAAGCCAGGCTAGGCCCTCGTGTCATCAGCAGTTTCCTGGTTGCTGTCATGGCGTCTGGGTCTGAGCAAACCAGACGGGAGTAAACAGTTAACTTAAATGGAAGAAAAGTTACTCAGGACGTGATATGAATGGATCGGCGTGAATATATGTATTTCTGTGATTTAACTTTTGCTTGCTACTAGTACTGGCACTTTCTCTCTCTCTCTCTCTCTCTCTCTCTCTCTCTCTCTCTCTCTCTCTCTCTCTCTCTCTCTCTCTCTCTCTCTCTCTCTCTCTCTCTCTCTCTCTCTCTCTCTCTCTCTCTCTCTCTCTCTCTCTCTCTCCCTTCCGTTTTACTCTGTCTTTCTCTCTTATTCCTTTTTTATCCTTCGCCATTTTTACCTTTTTTGTGTCTGTCTTACTGCCTGCCTGTCTGTCTGATAAGGGAGATGGATGTTGATAAGAAAGCCATCCATATATTTAGTTACTGATAATTTGTATTGTTTACTTCAACACTTACGATTTTTGCAGGAAACAAAACAGCTCTGTCGATTTTGAACGGTTTTCATATTCAGTTGTTTAGTTGTTCTGTTCTCTCGTTTCCTTGTTTGTTTGTTTTTTTCTATCCTTTCTTTATAACATTTTTATTCCCTTTTGAACGTTTCGCTTTGTCTGAAGTACCTTTAGAATTTTGAAACCTTTCTGCAAATCTCAGGAGCTTATTATATTTATTTTTCACACAGAAGGAGTCCATTGTGGCCCTAGTAAGATCTGGTCGTCTGTGTGAGTAAATATGAACAGGCACGTGGTAAAAAAAAAACTTACCACCCACGATTGTTCCTAGGAGCATGATGTTTAGATCAATATTTTGATTTACTTTCTCTTCTTGATGTATTCCCCTTAAAGGTAGACTCTTATGACATTAGTAAATGAAAATTTAGATATGAAGTAAAAGTTGACGTATCTTCAATGAGTAAGATCGTATTGTAATCAATACATTGAGATGCAATTTAGTGAATTGGTAGTTAAAGTTTAGAGCTGTTAAGTGTTGATAAAGATAGTAATTCTTTCTCACATTCCTTTTTTTTTAGGCACGACATATTTTTTTGTTTGTTTTGGGTTTTTTTTTAATATCTACGCTTTACAGCGATAGTGATATACAATGATCTCGACTTAAAGAAAAGTAAAAAAAAAAATCGTGTCTTTGAAATTTATGGCGCATTAATTAAACGACTGATGCTAAAATCATGAAAAAAAGTTCGCTGACTTTAATGGTTTTCACACCCTTGAAAACAACTAAGTGTCAGGCGCTTGGGGGAAAAGTGATTGATAAAAAGGTCGTTACTGACGCCAAATGTTGAGAAAGGTGGTTGGAGAGGGAAAGCTAGAGTGAGCATAGCTACCGCGGATTGTTGAGGGTGAGAGCATAAAATAATAATTGGTTTGACGCTTAAGAAGAACAACTTAATTTCTGTACTCAGATTTACGACGTTAACATTCTCTTCTTTTCTCCCCTCGGCAGATCATTTTCTCCTCCCACTCCCCTTTTCCCCTTCTTTTCAAATGCGAAAAAATAGTTTTCATTCTTTTATTCTCATACACATTCTCCTTATTTGGTCTCTTTAAACAAAAAACTAAAAAGAACATAAGAAAGCTGAGCAACAGACTTAGCTTCATCTCAACTGTTCCGAGCCCAATCTGGTAGATATTTACTGTTTTGTATAGGTCTGGAAACTAGTACGAAAATGCCAGATCCCATGTACAAGGAACTCCCTTGGTAGAGCCAGGCAAAAGCACTTCCTTTTTTTGAATGGTGTGAGATGTGAGCTGAAAGGTTGCCTTATGTATTGGAGCACACCAGGGGGACCAGCAGAAAGTAGATCTATGTACACTTTGTTTAAAGTCTTCAAGCTTTGCTGTATGCAGCAGCCCTATGCATAATGGCCACCGTACTGGTAAACAAAAAAAAATCAGAATGTAATCAAGGTGAGTGAAGAACATGGAGAAAAGACTATAAAATCATGTTAACTAATTTAGTAACCTGACACAAAATTCGAAGAAAATCGAATCATGTTTACTAATTTAGTGACTTGACACAAAATTCAAAGAAAATAGATTTTGAGACCGCCCTTAAAAAAAATGGAAATTACAGTGTCGAAGCGACGATAAAAAATTTAGTTCAGAGAGCTGAAGACTTAGATCAAACTTTCTGTAACGTGTAAAGGACTGTGAAAGACATGACTTTTTAAAGAATTTAGAAAATTTGTCTTTCTAGCACATAAAAGAAATTGTGATATCTTTTGAATCTACTTTTTCGTCCTTCTCCGCCTTTTTTTTCATTATGCATTTCGCATAGGTAAATGCATGATTAGCGATGACCTGTTTAAAATTGAGAAGCAGAAAACGTGTGAGAAAATATACTTAGAGAGTTAGAGAAATAGACACACACATATTCAGAGCGAGCGAGCGAGAGAGAGAGAGAGAGAGAGAGAGAGAGAGAGAGAGAGAGAGAGAGAGAGAGAGAGAGAGAGAGTTGAGGTGTGGGGAAGGGGGTGGGGGTGGGGGAAGTAGTGCTGGCACACATCCGTATACAGACAAAATAGAAATTAAAGTAAAATTATAAGACGCACTGATAGCAGAAAAAGCCTATAATAACCCCCACAAAGTCATGAACACTCGTCAGATTGAAAATCTCATCTCTAACGGATGCAAACCCGTACTCAACAGTCAAAACGAAGTTGCTATTTAAGCCAGGTCGAGAATCAACATTCTTTGATGTCGCTATCAAAACACTTAGCGAAACTATCAACGTAGAACCAAACAGCTCCATTACTGTTTTGACTTTTGATACGCGGTGCATCAGAGATGATTATTTCAGCTCTGCGGACGCCCAGACAGAGGTTAGAGATCTCCGGATATAGAGCGTCCTCCAGGCCTACCTGTGAGCAGTAAGTTAGCCTCGCTGTACGAAGATTTGGAGATCGGATTCAGGACAAGAAAATGTTTTCATACCTTAAAAGAGTTGGCTAGAGCAGAGCGCGTACGTACATCAGCTGCTTAGCTCTTAAGACTACAATCCCTAATTGCGATTCGTTTAAAAAACCGAAATGCCAAAATTAGAAAGAAATGTTAGGCTTCATTTTGCTGAGTCTATTTTCTGTCCGTGTTTCAGACAATGAACACTTCACATTTTTCCTCTCTAACGTGCCTCAGTCATCTACCCTCATTTTCCACCTTGCGTCTTTTAACACCACCTTTTCTTGTCCTCATAAGCTAAGCAGAGAGAAAGTTCAGGGTGTTTTGATTTCAGTTACACTCTCACCGCAAACTAGCCAAATCGCCCCCTGAAGCTGCCTTTCTGTTTGTTGCTTCAGCCTGCTGCGTTGGTTTTAACACCCGCTTTGTTTGCTTAACTACGTTATTGCACCGAGGCTGCTATTCCTCCCCGTCTCATCTACGGCTCTTTGTCAAGATTTGATTAGCTTGTACCTCCCCCTCGTCCACCAGTTACGGTCCAAGTTATTGAGGGTAGGTCTGTGCTCAAGTGAAATACACCTCTCTCCCCCGCCTCTCTCTCTCTCTCTCTTTCTCTCTCTCTCTCTCTCTCTCTCTCTCTCTCTCTCTCTCTCTCTCTCTCTCTCTCTCTCTCTCTCTCTCTCTCTCTCTCTCTCTCTCTCTCTCTCTCTCTCTCTCTCTCTCTCTCTCTCTCTCTCTCTCTCTCTCTATCTATCTATCTCTCTCTTTCTTTCTCTCTCCCCCTCCCTCCCCCCTTCTCTCGCACCCTTGCTCACTCCTTTTCTCTTCTTTCTCGTTCTTTCACTTCATTCTTTCTTACTCTTTCATTATCGATATTTCTATTTATCAATCGATCTATCGATCTATCTATATAATTATCTACTTTTTTAACTTTTTTTTTCATGATTATCTATTTTACCTTCTAAAGTATTTAAGAAAGAAATCATATTTAGAACTTACAAACAAAGTACATACATCATGACTATGTTCAATTTACTGGTTTATCAAAACAGGTTTTTGGTCGCTGTTGTTTGTTTTTTTTGTTGTTTTTTTTTCCTCCGTTACAGTAGTAAAATGTTATTTATGTTGCTATTTCATTCTCAAGCAAACAATGGAACGAGGATCATCAAAGTATCGAAAGGTGATAGTCCTTTTTTATACAACATAACAATCATACCACGGAACTGGAGAAAGAAAATTTTCCCCTCAAAATAAACAATTCTTAGCCATTGATTCAATTATTCTCAGAAATGAATGTATCAAAATATACAACAGATAAACAGAGAGAATCATTTCCCACGGACCTCCATGCACCTTTCCTATAGGAGATACTTTGCTCCATAAGCTGTCAATCTAAAGATAATAAGCTGCTCACATCACAAGTCCTCTCACACTGGGGCGGAGTTTCCCTGAGCTACTGAGCAATAGCCACATCAGCTGACCCGTTAATGAAGCAGTAATCAGCGAGTTAATGGCATTATACACCTGTCTCTTCAGTGTATCAGCTTTAGTTTTCCTTTAAGGTTTACTGAGCACGGAGCAGAAACTAAACGGATATTGTGATTATACAACGTCTTCCTTGAAATGTAATTATGCAGTTTTGTTTTATCATACATTCAGATATTACTTTCTCTCTCTCTCTCTCTCTCTCTCTCTCTCTCTCTCTCTCTCTCTCTCTCTCTCTCTCTCTCTCTCTCTCTCTCTCTCTCTCTCTCTCTCTCTCTCTCTCTCTCTCTCTCTCTCTCTCTCTCTCTCTCTCTCTCTCTCTCTCCCTCCCCCTCCCCTCCCTATCTCTCTCAGTCTATTTAGCTCTTTCCCTTTTTTTTCTCTCTATTTGTCTCTCTCGCTTTAGATTTTTCTCTCTTTATCTATCTCTTTTTTTTCATCTCTCTACGTACGCTTTATTTCGTCTTTTTTTTTCATGTAACCCCCCACCCCCCACCCCGCCGCTACCCTTTTCTTTTTTGTCTCCTGCCCCCCTCTCTAATCTTTAGATACCCTCTCGGCCTTCTTAATCTCTGCTGTTTCCTTCTTGTCCCTGCACACTATCAGGCTATGGTCTGTTCACACTTTATCACCTGTGCTCATTAGACCAGGTCGTGTGGCTCTAACTCATCGCAGGTGATGGAGACTGACACAGGCACCGGCTAATGGCACCTAATAAAGGGAGGGGGAGAGAGAAAGAGAGAGAGAGGGAGAGAGAGAGAGAGAGAGAGAGAGAGAGAGAGAGAGAGAGAAGATAGTGTGACGCTGACAGAGAAAGAGGGTGTGTGTGAGAAAGAAAGAGAAGAGAGGATAGACAAACACACAAAAATGAAAAGAAAGGAAGATAGACAAAAAGACAAACACTGATATAGAAAAAGAGATAGAGATAGAGAGAGAGAGAGAGAGAGAGAGAGAGAGAGAGAGAGAGAGAGAGAGAGAGAGAGAGAGATAGTAGAGAGACAGAAAAGTATGTAAAGGGTGATTAAAGGGGAGAAATTTTGAAAGGACATTGTTTTCTCCAATACACGAAAAAATATTTGGAATCAGAGAGGCAGACCAGTCAGAAGAAGTCACACGTATAAACAAAAAAGGTAAACATTTAATTTTATAAGGAAAGCAACAATCGGAGACGGAGAAATGTATTAGGAAACGAAATAGAACAATCGGGTATGTACCGTGAATATATTAAGGTGAAAAATGTGTTAGCATCGTTTATTTCCCTGTTTTCGAGTTTGTTATTTTTCTATTCGTTCTTGTTGATGTTTTTCATTCATTCCGTCGCAGTTATAGTTATGCAGTCTAATCAACAGATTTCTAAATCTTTCTCTCTCTCTCTCTCTCTCTCTCTCTCTCTCTCTCTCTCTCTCTCTCTCTCTCTCTCTCTCTCTCTCTCTCTCTCTCTCTCTTTATCTATCTATCTATCTCTCTCTCTATCTCTCTCTGTCTGCCTCTCTCTCTCTATCTCTCTCTCTCTCTCTCTCTCTCTCTCTCTCTCTCTCTCTCTCTCTCTCTCTCTCTCTCTCTATCTCTCTCACTTTCTTTCCCCCTAAAAATGGACGAAAATGACAACTGCTCTGTAAAGCATTTAATTTTTTTTTTCAAACTAGTTTCCAAAAGAATCTTTTTCGGAAAATGGCTAAAATGCAGCACACAATAAAATGAATGTTCCATGTTCACTTTTAGAATATTATCATTTCTCTTATGATTCTAGACATATCATTGTATAAAGAAATCAATTTAAGACAGTACCTTTCGTAATTAAGATTGTATTATTGCATATGTCAATTTTATGACTATTGAAATCATATCACACTTCCCTTTATTTATATTGGTATTCCCTGTGTTTTTGTATAAGTCCGGACGAAGCTATTATTCTTCTTTGACAAATACATATGTTTTTGCTTAGTCCATTGTCCTTGAGTTCAAGTTGGTGACTGTTTTATATTTTGTTTTTACATTTCTCAAAAAATCGTCGTTTACCCTGCATCTTAATTGATCCTGGAACTTAAGCTGTATGCAGTGTTTCCAGAGTTGTGATCTAGCTTTTATAGTTCCCTTCATTGAAGTTTCTTTCTCTATCTATCTCCATTCATCCATTTATTTATGAATGTAACAATTTTCTATCTATTTATATCTCTCCGTCTATCTATTTATCTATTTATCTGTTTATCTCTCTTCCTGTGTATTTATCAATATATCTATTTATCCTATCAACCAACCATCCCTATGTTTTTAAATCTATATAATAATACAGACCTGTCTATTTTCAAATTACTCATTGACTGGTTGGTTTCGCTTTCTTTATGATTTTTTTATCAACCAATCAATCTATCTATCTGCCTTTGTAATAACTTTGTCTTTCTTTCTAAATTCTCCCTGAGTCCCACCTTTATTACCATTAATCATCATAATTAGCATAGTTATAGAGTGCTCTGCTTATTTAAATCAAATTAAATAGAGCGATATCATTATATGCCATTAGTTTGTCAAAACAGCCAATGTTGTGACTTGCTTGAGGAACGAATGATGCGTGGTTTCCCCTCACTGGTTAATTCGAAGAAGCGACAGTGATTGATATCAGATTTGAAAAGGCTTACCAGCCTTGTTAGAGAGTCCTTTGGTTCTGAAACAGAGAGGTGCTTAGTGTTTCATACGGTCGTAAAAATGCACACATTGAGCCTTCTCTTGGTTTTTCTGAGGTAGGGAGGACTTTCAATGTTTGAACAGCCACCCGAGATCTACGATCTTTTCGAATTTTGTGGAAGAGATCGATGGTCCTTTTTAAAATTAAAATAAGGTGCTTTAATGATTATCCGTGGTTTGAAAAGCTTCACACATAAGATTTTAACGAAACAGCTTAGCCTGCGTGTTTGAAGATTGGAGTGAAGTGCACCTTCTGACATTCAAACTATAAGGGCCATCTGTGAGTTTTGGCAACAGCTTTCGTTTGTCAAAGCTCTTTTACACGTTCGTTCGTATAAATTGTTTCTGATTTTTCGATGATAGGAGAAATCGAAAACAAATTGACAATATTTATCTCAATCAGAGGTGATGGAAAGAGTTACGAAACGGTGGCATTTGACCAGGATGATTGTGAAGGAAATAAAAGATTATAGTTTATTTTGAAGTGTGTGATTAACAGGGCAAAAACATGTCTTTTTTTGGAAGTGGGAATCGGAAACATTATGAATTCAATTTTGAGATTCATCTTGTGATATATGTGGCAGTGTTGAAGTAAGGTATTGCCTATAAAAGATTGAGGTGGGAAAGATTAGCCTAAAAAAGTCACAAGAGAGTTTTGTGTCTAGTTTCCCAAAAATCTGTCTTAAAAATGAAGATGGCAGTAATTTCATAGTGATATCAAGAGGCTTCGTTACAGTTGAGCAAATTCTTCAATATTCGATAGTAAAACTAAAAAATTTGACCTAAGGAGGCATTGGAAGGTATAATATTTTAAGCTTTGCTAAGGTCATTTAGGTGAATCTTTTGATTGTCAGATTCAATGACATAATTCAAAATGTGATAATCGAAAAAATTTGTTATGGTAATACCAAACATATCCCAAAGCCCTTTATATTCCCATGGATTATTTAGTGCAATTGAATTCTTTGGGAATTTCCAAGCGGGTCGAAGTTTTTCTAAAGAATAAAATTCGTCTTTTTTTTCAGTGTTGAAACGAAATAAGACGGTTTACGCCTTTCGGGTAAACACCAGTGCAACTTCAAACATCTTTCTTAAATCAAGCGTTGAAATTCTATGAATCGCTAAGTTTTTATTTACAAGCTGCTCCACCTGTACTCTTCATTTATTAGATTGTTGATTTAGGTGTTTGTTGGCATATTTGTTATCTATCGAAGCTAGAGACCAGATGTATTTTTAGTTGACTTAAACTGAATTTTACCTCATAGCGATAATCTATGGATTAAAAAAAAATAGCGGTAGTAGACACTAGTCGAAGTATCAGTACTGACAGCCAGGAGGGAAGGGAGGGGCTTAAGGTTTCAACAGAAAAATGTGTTGTAATGGAAATGTGTGCATTAAGAGGGACGGTGGTGGGCATGCATAGACATAAGTGAAAAAAAATTGAACTGAGGACATGTGAATCTTTTTTGGAAGACTGGAAAACTTAGGAGATGTAAAAACAAGTGAGGATGTGTGAAAGTTGAAGCCGTGCGTGTCATTCTATTTTAGTTTCTACAACCTAAGCAAGGCTTACTGCATGACGGAACTGACTCTCTCACCCGTTGCAAAAGGGGGAAAAAAATGAACAGGCAACAATGTTTAGCTTTAATTTCATACCAGATGTGTCTGATGTAGGGGATAAAATAGGAAGAAAAACACAGATGAATCGGCTGGTGCTCGTAAGGAACGGGGTCTGCTCTCTCGTGTAAAAGTTAATTCTGACAACTCACTTTTATTTTAAATAATATGAAATAAATTGTCGAATGAAGCGGGTAATGTTTTTAACCTTTAGCACTATCATCATATGAATGTTCTATCTTATGACATTTGAACATGTAGAATTAATGTTTATTCGGCAGTTGTAATGAAAACAAGCAGAACATGTGCGCTCTTGCCGAGAATTTCATGAGAGTCCGCAGAACTCAGTTGACCTAATCATTTGATTCGTAGGAAAAAGAAAATTAAATTGTCTATGGTCCGTAGACAGGATGCATGCTTTACTCAAAACTCTTGAATACCTATAATACATGCTTTTTATTTAATTCGGTCTGATTTTATGTTAGATTCGATGCATTAATTTTATTTAGACAGCTGCGATTACGACTAACCAAGTGAATACACCTGTCTTTGCAGCTGCTTCAGAGAATGTTTATGTTTTTTCTTTTAAGTTGACATTATTTATTGTTGGTTTTAAATCTTCTCCTTCAGGCTTGCTATGAGGATACGTAACTTACATATGTCAGCCTGCCGTGTTACATAATTATGTCTATCTACAATTTCAGTGCATCGCATTTAAATACTGTAAAACGTTAACAGTTGATTACAGTGTTGAGTGTAATCATACTTAGTGTTTTAAAAAGTGTATAAAAAAATAATTGCTCGTGCACAGCTTGACTCACACAGATGGACTAGATAACTATTGTTAATAGAAATTATTTCTTGCGTAAAAATAATGTGGTAAGATGTCTAATTCATAAGATTCAAGTTAGACACAGATGCGAGTAATTGACTGTAAAGTGTGACACCTGGAGACGATTTAAGACTTTATCAACTTTGAACTGGTTGTGATTTGAACTTGAAAATACAAGGTGAAATGCTTGACTCATTCAAATGCCTCATTATCATTTGAAGAGATATTTACTTTGACTTATGAAAGTAAACGTTTGCAGAGTTGACTTGTCTTTTTTTTTCCAATTTAATTGGAGAAAACAATCCAATTTCACTCCAGCAAACTCACCCTATCGAATGATTTATAATATTTCATTTTCAAGAAAATCACTGCGTTGTAACTTTGGCACACTCTTTTATATATGATTAATGGTACTTATATCAATAGTAACCTAATAATTTCTAACCTAATTTGCTTGACTTAAGCAGTTGCCTACGTAGTGAACCGAACGATTAATCTTCTTGGAATGTTGGAAAATCTTAGGCAAAAGATTTTTCATTTTGTTTTGTTTTTTTTTTCAATTTTGTAACATGCATATTCTAATCGTCTCCTTGCTAGTCGGCATTGTGTGGGTGCGTTATGAAGGCGGTTTTGTCTTTCGCTAGTTTGATTAAATTAATGGTATTATATGATTTCTTAATTATTTTTTTAATCGACAGACAAATCGCTAGTAGACACATTTTGTATATTGAGCAATAATCAAAACGCAAGGTTTCTTTGAATCGCGCCTAATATGATGTGTATAGGAGGAGGAAAGGAGTTTGGGGAGGGGGAAGATAAACAGACAGTAAAGAGGCGTCGGCGTTGAGGCTGAGGAAGACAGTGAAAAGAAGGAGAGAGAGAGAGAGAGAGAGAGAGAGAGAGAGAGAGAGAGAGAGAGAGAGAGAGAGAGAGAGAGAGAGAGAGAGAGAGAGAGAGAGAGAGAGAGAGAGAGAGAGAGACATCAACGAATACGTTAGATTGTTGTTCCATTCAACACCCAAGGGCAGAGAATATATCTGATGAAAGTTAGCGCCCTGTGGTTCCACAATTACAAAGGTCCATAGGGTGTAGAACACTGTAGAATGTATGGGCCACAGTGAGAGTGGTCTGGGAGTCCACAAGATGGGACCAAGCAGATTGTTTGCTAGGGCGGCTGAACAAACACCGAGATGATGGTAATCCAGGGTTGCTATGTACCCAGTCTACAGTCTACATCATCTACTCAGCGTCACTGCTCCATTGTGGACAGCTGACCATCGTCTTTGTTTGCCCGGCGTCTCAGGATATGGTCACTGGTGGGGTTAGCAGAGTGGATAGAAGAAAAGAGTGGTAAAAGTACAGAGGACGTCGAAGTTAGAAAAAAAAAAAAAAAAAACCCAGAGGTTTATGGTGTCGATGACTTTAAGGGAACTTAGATAAAGGTTATTGTTTTCCTGATGTGGGAAAACTGTTGCTAAAATATTTGTTTTAATTGTGAATCGGAAACCTTAAAGACACAATTATTGTTCACCGTCGGGTCCACAACCTTTCTGTTAGATCATTGTGCTAAAACATGGAGAATCCGAGCATGAGAAAAGCAATTTAAAGCATATCGAGGTTGAAGACTAGATCAATAAACTTTAATCTACTGTGTTCTTGTCTTTTTATGTTGATCTCTGATTTGATCTCATTATCCACAATTAAAGTTTACATCTTGCTCTAAAATTTGGTCCCCGAATGGAATTTCCGGCCTATGCGGATTATACCTTTTCTAGGTATATTCTATAATCAGGTCTTTGACTTTTTATATTTCTTCAAGATTAATTTTAACCGCCATTAAGAACTATCTAAGATTAGTATCTTAAATCCAATTTAGATGAGTCCTAGATCTATAATTAGGTGCTGACATTACAGACCCCTCTGTTCACAACCCAACTGATTTCTTCTCAAAATCCATGCCTGGCGCATAATTATAGCACATTTTCCTATGTATTTTCAGGTTAGGCTCATAATTCCATTTAGATGTTTCATTTTTTTTTGTATAAAGAAAACCGCATGAGATCTAAGTGAATAACATAAAAGTACAATTTCCACTAAACTAATAATACCAATCACGATTGTGGAACTTGCTGTCTTTATTTCTAAATACAGACTTTTATCTTGTAACTTAATACAGAGGTTATGAGTTGCAGTCCGCCGGAGCCCTAACGGAGGAAAGCGCTTGGGGGGGGGGGGGGGGAATTGGACTGTTGGGAGCAATTATTGAACAGAGAATCATGGAAAGTTGTAAACCTCTTTGGGCTCTTATAGCTTTCAAAGAAATTTTTGTCTTGCTGCTGTGTTTCACGATATTTGTTTTACCCTGTATCTCTGTCTATTTTGATTTTAAGTGAAATTAAGTAAAAATATTTTATTTTCTGGAGGGGCTGTAAGAGTTGCTGGATGTGGTCCTCTTTGATTATCGCAGAACTATTTTGTGTCGTCAGTCATTGCATTTCACTCAATTCCGCTCTCTCGCCACATTTCTATCATTTTCTTTTATTCACCTACCTACCTGTCTGTCCATCAATAGACCCCTCTCTCTTTCTCTCTCTCTCTCTCTCTCTCTCTCTCTCTCTCTCTCTCTCTCTCTCTCTCTCTCTCTCTCTCTCTCTCTCTCTCTCTCTCTCTCTCTCTCTCTCTCTCTCTCTTTTTTTTTTTTTTTTTTTTTCTTTCTCACTGCCTCTCGCCATCCATCTGAGATCTGTATTACCCTCCTCACCCTTCTCATAGCTCTCAGAACAGCTTGCCATACTACTATCAAGGTACTGAGCAACTTTCTTACTTTGTCAGAAGATTCTACTCCTAATTCTTCCCCATTTATACTTCTATTAAATTTTAACTACATAAAGAAAATCCAGAGCATTATCCTCACACTATTTCAGCGTGGTACATAAAAATATGTGTCTTGCTCATCTCAACTGTGACTTTTATGGTGCTCCAGGCTTGAGAAAGCATTCATAATCAGATAGTTTTTAGATAGGCTTGGCTGTTTTATGAGCAGCAGGACGACAATAAGGACATAGTTCTAGAGATAGACTGGGTCGAAAGACAATGCAATTCTTTCTTTTAATATTTAGTCTTTACTCTATACTTGTTTTGTTTTCGTAAAGGGTATTATGCTGGATTGATATTTGCGCTTTCTTTATTGTCGTTCATCTAGCAAGTTTGTTGCGGGAGGGGGTATAAATATCTCCAGCATACCTGAGCCATATTTGCTTATTTAGTAATATTCAGATTAATTTTATTTAAAAAAAAGTCAGGAAAAAAGCCAACATTTTTTATTTTGTTAATTTTTTTTAATTTGTTATGGATCAGTTTTGCGCAAGTAAACAAATAGGAAGAGCATCATGTTTCATTACTTAAAATCATATCTCCCAATTAATATTCTCGTCTGTATAATGTGATCTAAATCTAAAGTTGCTACATAGAAGATGAGGAATGCTAAAACGCAATCCATCTCAACCTTTGATTACTCAATCATGTAATAGAATCATCTCACAAATTTGAGTGTGTTTATATGTGTGTGTGTGGGGGGGGGGTGTTAAGGGCAATTTTAAGAGGTGGCAAAAATACTGCTTGTGATCTGTAGAGGAGTGATAATAACCAGAAATGTTATTGGGTATCTTAAAAGTAACCGGATACTTGTGCTGTCTTCCTGCTCACTAAACTCATTGATTGATTGTCTCGGTCTCGTTGTTGCATCCTCTACACCAGCTTGGGGTATTTTTCTGTAACTACTAGTGCGATATTGCCTGCACGCCCTTTCCCCTAGTTTCATTTTCCATATTACTCTCACATATGGAACTAATATTGTGTTAAGCAATAAAAGCGTTCCGTTCGCTTTTAGACGCCATTAGACGTAGTTTTGTAATGTTGTTTTTCTCATCACTCAGTTTTCCATGAAGTCATCAACCTTTAATTTATCGATGGTCATTCATTATTAATTTGTCTTCTTTATTTCTAATGTGATCCATTTTTCCTCATTGATAATTTCGATGTTGACTTGAGGGAAGCTACAAATTTTTTTAACTTGATTTTTTCCAAACTTTATGGGCCAAATTGAATCGCCTCTGAGTGACTGTCCAAAAGCCTTCTCGCTAGCTCTTATCGCCAGCACTACAAATTTAATAGAAGACTTAAGCGTTATTTAAATACTCTTTCACAAGAATGCTGCCAGGTTCGAAGTAAACAAAGGAAAGTCATTCTGAAGTGTTTCCCAAAAGCTCACGATGATTGGCGAAGTCGTGTCAAAAGGGAGTTATCAACTTGAGACGAGTCGTGTGGTCTTGGGGGCGCCTCCCTCGGGGAGGATTGAAATCAAGATAATGCTGTAGATGGGGCACTAAATCCGCACCTCTGGTGCATGGTTTGCGTTCCAGGGTCACGGATCTGACCCGCTGGTGGCTCGGCCTGGTGGTGATTCATTGTTCACTGACGGCATAATTTGGTCATGATGGCATCCGGCCACGCCCCAAGAATTTGGAATGCACTGTGTGTCTTCCTCAATACCCTGTTGGTTTCTATATGGCCCAACGATGGATGGGAGTGTGTGTGGGTGGTGGTGGTGGTGGGGGGGGGGGGGGGGGGCGGGGGGGGAAGAGAGAGAGAGAGAGAGAGAGAGAGAAGAGAGAGAGAGAGAGAGAGAGAGAGAGAGAGAGAGAGAGAGAGAGAGAGAAGCAGATCTCTTGGTTTGAGGGGCGAAAGATAAGGTGGAAGACATTAGAAAGTAAAGGGTGTGGATTGGATTGAAATTTGGAAAGTGCTTGACGAGAATAGAAACTGAAATAAACAGAATAGGACGAGTCTGTTTGTTTAATGTTTAAGACTGAGGAGGGTCGCGGAACTACCAAATAGCTTCTTTAGAAGCGAAATTGGAACAAATAGAAAGGCGCGGTGGATATATCACAGGAAATATCATGCATGGTTTTAAAAACAGTGGCGATTGGTGTGATATTTTGGGGTAACTCGTCTACAGACGTTTTTATACATTTCTCCACATGTTAAATTTTATTTCCGATTTCGATAATCATGTTATGCCAATGGTGTAATACGTTGCTCTTACCTAAGCTAGCTTTTTATCCTTTTTCGATTAATATTCTAAAAGCATAAAAACAATTTTAGCAATTGAAATATTGAGGCAACAAAACAAGCAATCTAATGTAGCATGCCCATTGTTATAAAGTACTAAATTACAAAAATAGAAAAAAGAGGCGTTTAGTTTTAGACAGTTTCATCGATCAACGAATTAAAAGCAATATTGATGAGTACTGGCATAACTTATATTTCATCGCTTTTGAAAAAACAATAATTGGCGTTAACAAACGGCTAATGAAATCCTGCTATTGATTCTTAATCGTACCTTACTTCAAAATAAAGATTTTTTGACCAAGCGTTGTGTCTGGAAGTCAATTATTTAAGATTTGCGTTGGTATTATGTCTCATCTGGGAGCTCAAGCCTTATTTAGTTTAAATCCAAGTTAGTTTCGTATAGTATTTCATTAGCGCAGCTTGCTTCTGTATGGCCGCCGCTTTAGGACAGTTAAATATGCTGTTACCCTTTGTAACATGTATGAGAGAGAGAGAGTGGAGAGAGAGAGAGAGAGGGAGGAGAGAGAAAAAGAGAGAGATCCCCACCAATGGTATCACTTTACCATCACCAACGGCGACACTTCGATCAGCAGGCTATGACCTTCTAAAGGGATTTTCTCGACTTAAGCATGGATTCTTTTTAGTTGTTCTCTTGCCAGGTTATCACCTTCGGGGGCCGGCCATACAGATAAGGCATGAAATAAAGCAATTGGCTTTTGAAGCCGGCTGAAATCCCCTGATCATAGCGGAGTTGACCTAAATCGTTTCGGCAAGGCTGCGATGTCCACAGTAACTAAGGCGCTGGCATGGGAGATTCTATTCCGTCCTTTTTCCCTTTTTTATGCTGTATCCATGCAGAATTTGTTTTGTTTTGTTCATTTTCTTTCAATAATAATATAATGATAATAATAATAATAATAATAATAATAATAATAATAATAATAATAATAATAATAATAATAATAATAATAATAATAAAAGACATGGCACTCTTCCGGTGTTTTGGAAGCAGTAAAAATAATTTCCAACGATAACACAGGGTTGCTTTGAGCAATAGCACTGGGAGAGGATTGAAATACTGAGATTCTGAGGCACCAGTCAGAACCGTGGAAACGACTTGAAACTTCCGGAGCCCATACTCAGAGCTCCATACACTATTCGTCTTCTTTATCATGCATTTCAAGATAAATTTTCGCACACTATGTACCAGCGGTCCGTAGCTCATACCTACACAGAACATGTCCCGATCTCTGATAAAAGACACAAAGAGTCTGGCCTCGACATCAATGGTTTTATCAGTGGTGGGCCAGGGACTCTAGTCTCACACCTCCCATTAATCCTTTGATCCCGCTCTAGTGACAATCTTCGTTCATTGCATTGAAACTTTTGGCGCTATTATGAAATATACACTTAATAATTCCATGGCCTTAAAATGTCAAGCTAAGGAGTGTCTTTGAATGTGCTAGAACTAGGCTTCTGTATTCAATCAATCGGTAGCACCAAGATGCGCTAGGAATTTTGAACCTTTCACTATAATAAATGAAGAAATTGTCGATTATTGTTTGAAATGTAGCTTATGCGAATGAAACGGAGGCCGATGAGTTAAATTAAAAATCCAGTTATTGAAAAAAAAAAATGGCACAACGTCCTCATCTTCAGCGTTCATAGAATTGTTAATATTCTGCCGTCTGCTGAGGAGTGAGATTGGCATCATTGAAATTAGGCAACTCAACTTTTTAAGTGTCTGGTGTTAAATCATGCAGCAACGTTTCCGCTTGTCTGTCTCTTTAGCGTCAAAAGAAAGAACGTCTCGTACCTACTGACCCAGCGTTTACTGTTGGAAGCTTGTACTGACTGACATGACAACTGCGGTCACAGATTATATCCTCACAGAAGTTTGGTACGCGACGAAACTGTCAAGTATTCAGGAAATCAACTACTTAACTCATTTTCTGATCAGTCTCAGATATCTGCCAAATTTTCATCTAAGTTCTAAGATTATGATTGGGTGAGACTCGCCTCTAAATTCAGTGTCTGTTCAGATTAGGTTGAGGCGAGGGGAGAAGAAGCGCGATCGAAGATACAGAGATTGTGGTAATTAGAATTAGTCACGGTTACCGCCACCATAAACTTCTATGGGTGAGAATGATAATAAGGTATGAAAAGATACAACAGAATTGTACAACTTATCAATGATTAAGAAGCATAGGGGAAATGAAAAATTACAACTCAGGCCTCGCATATCGATTGTGATAAGAGTGTTATTTATCATACATTATTAGGCATAGGTTACTGCTCTGTTTTTTAGTAACTCGTCGTGTAAGGATTAGTCACTCGATCTAGTTAACTCATTCAGACCCTGTCGAATGCAAGTGTTAAACTAAACTGTATGCAGATTAAACCATAATTCGAACGACTTTCTTCAATTGTGGAGGATATGAACTCTAAAGAATGTTTGCTTTATTTCCGGACTAGGATAACAAATGGGCACTACTTCAGTTTTGTCCTTGACTTTCAGATGGTACTAAAAAATAAATAGGAGTTCTCCCAGCTTATACACTCTACGTTATCCTGTGACGTCCTTTCACTTCCATCTTTAATTTCCAAACCTTCTTTATGAAACACAGACTTTCTTTCAGTTAGAACCAGAGTGTACAATATAAATCTTTTTCTATTAAATTAATTCAATCCCAGCCAAGTCAGTTTAACAATTCTATTTCGTTTGTTTTGCCCTAGCGACCGCTTTTTGTTGTATGAAATTCATTTTTTTTCTCTCATGGTCTATCTCAGAACCCTCCACATGACGAAAAGTCGCGTTTCGTCCACCTGCCACTATCCATAGATCACTTCTGCTATCTTTGGTTGCCTGTCACTTCATTTTACCTGGGAAATTACTTTTTCTCCGCTACTATACGATTCAAGTGCTCGTAGTCAGTGTGAGACGACTTGTCCTGGCGACAGACTTAACTCACAATTTGTGTTCTTGCCATATTATTGGCTAACCTCTTAGTATTGACCTAAAATAGACATAAAACATGTTTATGATCTGTGAAATAGGCTCGTTGGCCTTTTGCAGTCAGGTTCAAGGTCCTACGTGCTACTATATTCACTTTTCCATCCAAGCACTTTGTATTTTTTTCGGATAATATTTGATAGAGTAATTTTGAAAGCAGTGACACTATATTACCATTTTCAGCAAATTATGATTTGAACTGACCTATCCGCTTTCACGAAACTATGTGGCCGTGAGGTATAACTATTAATATCCCATTGGTATTATTGAGGCCTTTGTTCTCATCCTCTATCATAATATAAGAAAAATTTAAAAAATGGGTAATCATTGTGAAGGTTAAAATGCCAATCCCGACATAAAGAATTGTATAAAATCAATTTTAAACATATCACCCAAACTGGTTAATGGGTTGAATCTAAACCATCTTTTTGGGGTAAGATTTATTTTACCCGAATTTTTAAGCTTTCTGTTTTGATCTATGCATTTCCTAGGGGCTTTTGTTCTCCGTGGTACTCATGACCATTTTGGCGTTGCCCCTAAAAAAAAAAAAAAACAAAACAAAAAAAAAAAAAAAAACGCGCTGCACAGGTCCGTATGAATGAAATTTACGAAGCCTTTTTTTTAA
Source organism: Elysia crispata (assembly GCA_033675545.1). Lineage (NCBI taxonomy): Eukaryota > Metazoa > Mollusca > Gastropoda > Plakobranchidae > Elysia > Elysia crispata. Next base: position 1,890,360 of record JAWDGP010003066.1, on the reverse strand, counting down.
TTATTTTACGTCTTTGTTAAGCTTGTTCATAACGTTAGCTAAGAGTTCCTGTGAGAAAATTTAAGGTTTCATTTGAGTTCTGATAAGTTTTAATCATCGTCAAAATTTTATTCTGATTTTTATGCGCTTGACTTCATACAACTTTTGTTTTGTTTTCATTTGGTTGATGGTTTGTTTGTTTTTTTTGTTGTTGTTTTTTATTTGTTTTTATTCGTTTTAGTTTATGTCTATTTTTTTTTATTCTTGTAAATTATAAACACTATTCATCATTTTGTTTAAATATTATACCGTCAGGTACGAAATGTTAATCCTTGTCGGTCCTATCAGACATTCGAAATCAAAGTAAAGGGACTAAGGAATCCTGACAAACTTTTTTACAAAGAGTAATAATAGCCCTGGGAGACGGGTTAAGGAGCAAGGGCAGGCCGAAGTGCTCTAGGCTTGCTAGACAGAAAGGGGAGGAAGAGGTCACACATTCTGCAAAGAGGAAACGAAAAGGAGACAAAGACATTTCTCAAAGGAAAGATTCTACTGAAAATGGATGGTTTGGGCGGAGACACCGCGGCAGTATCCATAACAAATTTACGACATGCCTTCCACCATTCCACCACCGCACCTCAAGTTGGGCCCCATTCCTCATTGTGCTCCGTACAGCTGCAGAGTTACCAAAGATTCAGAGGGAAATTAACTTTAGAGTTACTGCGCTTTCCGCCATCTTTGCTTGAAGTTAATTAAGTTGGCTCATATTTCCAGTCTGTTTCAGAGGAATCTCACAGAGAAAGAAAGAAGGGGGGAATCAAACATTTCCTGAAAGCATAAAGCTGATTTTGTTTAATCTGTATAAGCTGTTGATATTAAGCAGCCAACACATGATAAAAGGTACGATTCTGACCACGGAGATTCAACATTAGCGCCTTGTATGTCTCTTCACTCCGATTAATATACAGTTATTATTATTATTATTATTATTATTATTATTATTATTATTATTATTATTATTATTATTATTATTATTATTATTATTATTATTATTGACAAATTGGTCAGCGTCTTTTCCCCCCATCTTTTTTTTAGATGTTTCTTACACATTGTCTCCAATACTCAAAAATTAATGTTTATTATTCGGAGATGAAACTTCATGTTTCGGTAAATTTCTTGTCCTCCTATTCCCACCTAGAGACTAGATCTAGTAATAACTATGAAAATTCATGCACTGTGAATCTCCATCCGCTCCTGTTCACAGCCATGATTCTCAAGTTTCCGGACTTTCCTCTGGGCCCTGTCAATAAATTACAGTCGTGGTATCTCTTTTCAAAGCGGAGTCACAACGACTTCAGCCCCTTGGTAGATTTGATAGTCCCTGGCCTCTGCTTTTTAGGTCGCTCAGCTTCTTTGTCCTGCGTCTATGTTTCAAAGAAAAGTTTGTTTTTTTCCTAATTTTTTATTTGACATAAGTTTAGAAGACTTATAGAATGACACAAGGAGAAAAAAATTTTTTTTTTAATTTCCTCATTTTTTTTCCTTTAGTTTCTCAATTCAAATTCTAGAACATAAGTTGCCGTTTTCACTCAAATCGTGGATTTAAGAAGCTGTCGCTCGCGAGACGTTGGAAAGTCTCTGACAATTTAGGATTATGGTCATTTTCGGTTTTATTTGTTTCTCTTATTTCTTTTTTGTTTAATTTTGTTAGTATGTTTGGTTTTTGGTTTTTTTGTTTTTTTGTTTTTTTCTTTGTTTTGTTTTGTTTTTATGTAGAATTGATTTAGAAAAGTATCATTACTGAGAGGAATTCTTCGGATTTTTTTGTAAGATACAGTTCTAAGAGGACAAAATATTAAAGAACGTGGAAAATGTGATGTCTGCCATTTAGGACTGTAAGCTTAAAGTCTATTAGGGAATAGTTTTGTCTTTCTGTTTTAGCCAGAATGAGTTAAAAAACTAGTTTATCACTTTGCAGACTTGCCTAGCTAAAGATACCAGTTTTATTGAACATGTTTATGATTCTGATTTCAAATAATTAAAATATATTGGAAGATGGGACTGCTATCTTTTTTCATAGGGTGGCAATCATTTGTTTTAGATAATGCAAGAAGATAATTAATATGGGAAAGCATTTCAATATTTTGTTTGTTACTAAAACAAAACACACGAACTAAATACTTAGTACCTTAGAGGAAAGGAGGTGCTCAGACAAACGTTGTTCACGCAATAGTTATTATATAGATGATATAGGGACACATGAAGGAGCCTTGGTGTTTAGTTTGCCTGTCATCCAAGAAGGAATCGTAGTAGCCGGAGCGCATTAGTTAAATTGTAGCCGTTCTCGTGGTGAGCATGTTTGCACAGAATACCCAAACTCGTGGCTCGCAGTTACAGGCGTGAGTGACTCTGAACTGGAGGAAATAACGTAAATATTGGTGTTCATGTGCTGCCCAAAACCTTAAGGATGGCCTTCCTTCTCCTCTAAGATCGAACCGGAAATGAGAAAGGTCATAATGCCAACGTTTGTAGTTGTATGCATAGTTTTTGAACTTATTTCATTTCAGTTATTATGGAATGAGCTTTTATTGCTTATTGCAATTCACATGTATAGACACAAATACGTTGCCTTTGAAAGATCCGGAATAAACAGATCTAATATTAAAATATTTTTACTTCCAAAATCAAACTCAATCTTCTAATTTTGCGGACAAACAGCAATAAGTCTGGCAACGTGCTTCGGTTTACTGAATGAGATGATGCATTTGCAAACATTTTTTGGGGGGTTTTTTTATATAGATTTTTAAATTTTATTAGATAATATTTATTCATATTGCTCCATGATTAAAAAACATTTTCATTTACCTTTGAGTTTTGGAAAATCACTCTAGCCGGGTTGTTTTGTTTTTTTTTCCAGTCAAATGTTGCAAATCAGTTTCTCAGCAGTTATGTAAAGTTTCTTTTTCTTTGGAATGATCTTGGTGTCCACTGACTTTGGTACAAGTTGGCTACTTTTTGAAAGTCAACTTCAGCGAAATAATTTATACCCATCACCCCGAACCCCCTCTCTCTCTCTCTCTCTCTCTCTCTCTCTCTCTCTCTCTCTCTCTCTCTCTCTCTCTCTCTCTCTCTCTCTCTCTCTCTCTCTCTCTCTCTCTCTCTCTCTCTCTCTCTCTCTCTCCCTCTCTCTCTCCCTCCCTCTCTCTCTCTTTCTCTCTTTTCGAGCCCTCTCCCTGCTGCTTTTTCTCTTTTCTTCACCCCTCTTTGTCTTTTACATTCTCTTCCTGCTGTTTCTCTCCTCTTCCTTCATTTCTCTTCCTCTCACTCCCCCTCTATCTTATCAATCTATATAAGTATATAATAATCTGTCATCTATCTATTACATCTATCTATCTAGCTAGCTAGCTGTCTAACTATCAATGTAGCAATTTATCTTTCTATCTCCTTTTTCGAGCGAGGTTATCTGCTGACATCCAGGCATTGACACCTGTCCTCAGCTAACGGATTCTTTTCTCCATGGCTGTGCTCTGATTTATTGCAAGAGAATTAAAACACGTTCTATCAAGACAGGTGCTTCCTGATTCCTAGTTTTCTTTAGTGCAGTGCAAATAAAATCATTACTCGATGTTTACCTGTTCTTTTACTTACTCGATAACTTTTTCAATTACAACGGTGACATGTTTATTCGGTGCTTCATGACATGTCCCCTATAACTCCGCTCATCTGCTGAATACAGTGAGGGCAGAGTTGTCGCTTATATTTAATTCTGACCATTTCTAACTATAAGTATGTAATCAATCATTAATTTTTTTTAAAGGGCGCTAACTAGAGCGATGCATATAAGTACAGCAACACTTTAATCTGTAAAATCATTAATATCATGCGTATCAGACTGCTCGGTAAACTGATAGAGCGAAGTGTCTTTTGATATGTGAAATATTTTAAAAGCGTGATAGTGGACCTTTCCTTACTTTTTATGAATCTTGGTGATAGTGTGTTTTTAGCCTTTTTAGCTTACTCGGTGTTTCGCTGTTCCTACGTCAGTTCTACCGCTCTCCGAGTCGCCAGCGCGGCCTCCACAGCTGAGTTTATCGCGTGCAATCAAAATGTCAGGCGAGTTATCTTGGATTACTCCGAGGATTGGATAGGCCGAGAGCGGCGGGCTGGAGGGGGGAACACCGCAAACAGGCCCGTCTGACTGGAGTGACTGCCTGCAGCTTGATCTAGAATAGCCCGCAGATATCGCCAGTAAGTAGCGGCCTAGCCAGGAAGGCTCTGTGTCGGAGTCTTGGAACCTCCTCGAGGTGATACGATCAAGACTGTCGGGATGCGTAGTTGAATGAAATTGTAAAATCGTTTAAAATGTTAGGGATCTTCAGAGATAAGCTAGAGATTAGCGGTCGCAAACGATGTATTTAAATACACGATATAGGCCTTCTTACTGAAACAACGACGATTGAAATTAGATATTCTTGATGGAAACTCGCTGTAAAAAAAAAACAATGAACGCTTAAGAATGAGGTGCTGAATAATTCTTTAGAGAGTTCCTTCCAACCTAGGCTGTTTTTATGAGAGTGAGACAGAGATAGAGAGAGAAATCCCTTGCAATGCTAAGTTCATTTTTGTGAGAAATGGGATACGGCCCATGGCCCAGTGTATGGTTACTGTAAAGCAGGCTATTTTATATGCTTATACATTGTCACTTTTCTCTGAGTATTAGTATCAAGTCTATTGACGTCGGTTGTGACATCATACTCTTTTTAATCATATAATCAAAGTATCTTTTATTAGAATCCCTGCTATTATTGCCTGGGGGTATTGCACCAGATGATATTTTGTCAGAATCTATGTATGATCTTCGGCAACTGTCTCTTTTCATGAAATATTTATTCTGTCCTTTTAATCACCAAATTCCTCTTTGCTGGAGAGTGTGATTGGTTTAGTTCTCGATTCATCAGTGTGAAATCAAATAGAGCGCCTTGCCAGTTCGTTTGTGTGTGTGTGTTGGGCAATAATAATTAAAATTGAAGTCGCCATTAATTGGATTCCTTTCAGAAGTATGCTTAGTACTCTCTGCCTACTGCCTGTTTACACAATTTAGCTGTTCTTCTAACCTTTCCCCCACACCCTCTTTTCCCATTAATTTCTTTCAATCATTCTTTCGTCCATCTGGCACTACAGTACTATTTATCTCTTACTTTTCCACTCCCCTCTCTGTCTTATATTATACTTAGTAGATAACTTAACTTCTGTCTTTTCATTAGTCTTTTTTTTCTTTATATGCTCTCTGATTCCCCTATGGTTTTGTATTGAGTTCCCAATTTCGTAAAATGAAATATACATAGGAGCATGTCACTCGTGTAAGATTCAAAGAGAGACATAGGGGATGTTTAACAATTTTGAACTAATGCTCAGACTTGATTCGCTTGCAGTTTTGTTTAGGATAAGAATGATTTATCTGCTATTTTACCATTAAGGGCATACAGTTTGATTTCTTTCGTTATCTTGAATGAAATCCCAATTTTCCACCAACTTATTGCCAGCACATTTGATTGTATGAAGCGTGTTGTTGATCCTGCTGCTTTAGATCTATATGCAAATTCGAGTCGTCTTTGTTGTTGCAGCTCAATCATTGTCGTCTCATCAACCGTCTTTGTTATCTACCAATTAATGAATCAACCTTTGAAATAAGGGTAAACGAAAGCGTGCAAGTAAGATTCTTCTAGAGAGCTGCATAAGGAAAGGTAGAAAAATGTGAAAGATGAGATGGTAAAGAAGAATGCAAATCAAAGTTTGGGATTCTTTAATATTTATTTGAGATAGAGAGATAGAGAGAGGGGAGCGGTGTGTGTGTATATATGTGTGTTAGGTTGGGAAGGACTAAGGGAGAGGGATAAACAGTAATAGAAAAAAAAGTGAAAATAAAACGTCTTGCAGTGAAAAATCTTGTAATAATAGTGAAATAAATAGAAATATAGAAGAAACGCTACATTCGTCTGGAAGAGGTACAGAAAGACACCTTACACAGTTTTCAAAAATGATTCCTAGAAAATTTTATCATTCTCCATGTATGAAGAAAAGAGCAAGTGTCACATTACTGTCAAGTCAATTTTTGTTAAGCGTACGTCTGCTGAAGTAAAGCAATACTTGTAGCCTCGATTGGAAATAATTTTAAGCTGAATGGTTTTTCGACCTTTTTTTTAAGGTATAAATGGTGTATAAGTAAACTCTATGCTATACGATACAAGTATAAACCTATAAAAGGTGCATGAGTAAACCCTATTTTATACGATACAAGTATAAACCTATAAAAAGTGCATGAATAAACTTTACGCTATACGATACAAGTATAAACCTGTAAAAGGTGCATGAATAAACTCTATGCTATACGATACAAGTATAAACCTATAAAAGGTGCATAATTAAACCCATATGTTATACTATACAAGCATAAACTCATAAAACGTGCATGAGTAAACCCTATGCTATACGATACAAATGTAAACCTATAAAAGGTGCATGAGTAAGCCCTGTGCTATACGATACAAGTATAAACCTAGAAAAGGTGCATGAGTAAGCTCTATGCTATACGATACAAGCATAAACCTATAAAAGGTGCATGAGTAAACCCTATGCTATACGATACAAGTATAAACCTATCTGGCTTCCTTTTACACGCTGATGACAAGCTAGGATCTGGCACACTGAGTTTTTAATGCGCGGCCCATTTGCTGGCTTACATCGGTACATCTGGCATACCGACCAGCCCTGTTCCACCAAGTTTCACCCCTCTGACTGCTCCGTTGTCAAGTTGATGGCTGCCAAAGCTGTGTCATTAATCCTATATCTCATCACAGCACAATCTGGCACTTTTGCCACTATTAAGGATTTGTTGATATTTTTCGCCGCCGCGCCAACCTGGCAATTTTCGTTTTTCCTTCCTTTTTCACCGGTGTGTTTTTCTCACCTTAGCATATCTTTCCCAGGTTCAATCTTGATTTGATTTACTCTGGCAGTGTGACTCATCATCTTCCTTTTCCTTTCTTTGGAACAAAATTTTAATTAGCTTCTGTACCGAGTGAACTTGAAGTATCTTTTATGTTGCATTTACCTCTGGAAAATTATCAATATACCGAGTGTATCAGCAGAAAGCTCAGTGTGATTTTTTTTTTTTACTTTATTGGTGGACAGTTTCCTTACAGCATCTAAATTTAATACTCAAGACGCTGTTAAAAAATCTTCTAGGTCCATCCTCGCTATTTACATCTTTTGAAAATTTTGGAAATTAATTCTTTTCCTTTTGTCTGAGCCTCTATCTTCTGTGACTCATGACAAACGTATGGTGACATTTGAATGATATAAGAAATGAATTATGTAGGTGTTAAACAGCTACCTGGTGTTTTGGAGATACATGTATTTCGAATTTTTTTTTTTACAATTATTTGGATTTGAGAATTAAATATTGTTTCCTGAATTTAAATGGAATATCGGCATGATATAATGCGTAAGTACAACTCTCAGTTAGAAACTGCTCGCGGCCTTCTACTTACATTATGCGGTCTCTTTTTCCCCTTAAGATCATTGAATTTCTATCGGTGGGTTCACGTATTAGGCTGAAGGAAAGCTTTTGGTTGCACTAAAATCCGAACATCAGTTTCGTCCCTGAGGATTCTAAATACAGGGCTTTTCACCTTTTCTTTTCGGCAATGCCACACACGAATTCTCCTGAAAAGCACCTGGAAGAGGAAATCTTGTCAGTTTAGAGTTTCCCGAAAAATCCCTAATGACTACCGTGGGGAATTCTCCAAGTGAGAGCTCATCTGAAGCAGCGGTCACTAGGCCAATCAGTTGTCACAATTCCTGATCTATGTTTACCCAATTGATATCTTCTCATCTCAATGCGCACCATCTGTTGTAGATCTAAAGAATGTCAGAAAAGTATGTGAGAAGGCTAAACGTTTCAATAGAAATGGGCACATCTGTCATTGTTCCTTTCATGTAGTTGTTCATGTGTTATTTCCGTTTTATTATTTTCAAAACATTTACCTTAACTTGTTTTGCTTTTTTTTTATCTTAGACAAAATAGAAACCAAATGAGTATTGAGGTTTCTTTAAAACAGACTGAAAATGGTTTAAAATTTAGTCAATAGAAATAGTTTCTCTCCCTCTCTCATTATCTCTCTCTGTCTTTTTCTCTTCCTCTCTCTCTCTTCTCTCTCTCTCTCTCTCTCTCTCTCTCTCTCTCTCTCTCTCTCTCTCTCTTTTTTTTTTTTTTTTCTTTGTCTCATCTCTCTTCCCTCTCTGCTTCGCATATTCTGCTCCTTTCTTTATGGCCCTTTTCCGCTTCCCCGCACCAATACTGATCTATAATAGGTGCCTCACTTTTTTGTTCAGCCCTTCCCTGTTCCCTAGTGGATCGCCTTTTTCAGTGCCAAATGTCAGGCCCAGTGTAGAGGAGAAATGACTGAAGACATGATTGTCTCAAGATGCCCACAGTTGCCTTCCTACACTATAAACAATATTGCCCTGTAAACGTCTGGAGGCTGGAACCTATCAAAGTCTTATTTATAGTTATTCCATCTTGGAATATTTCAGAAACACTATCCTCTGTAATGATTTCCTGTACATCACTTGTCTTAAACTGAGTTGTGAAAGGGGGATACATCTTGGAATATATTTCCGGTTTAGCTACGGATTCTAAAAAGTTCTACAACACTGTGAACGCTTCAAGTTTTGTCTGAAACTGTTTCATTGAACCATCTGTTATACCGTAAAACTTCACTGGTGAGCTGATTGAATTGTTATTACCTTTAAATTTTTGTACAGAATTTTTTTTAAAAACTTCAGAAAAAAAACAGTAGTATTTTCTTTTCTTTTTTTACCTGTGTATTTCTTTTTTTCTTTGTTTGTTTGTTTGTTTTTTGTTTTGTTTTGTTTTTGTGTGTGTGTGTTTTATTTTTTTTTTTTAGTTATTCAGGTCTTCTTTAAGTTAATCACATGTACACAAGTTTTGCCCCTTTTGTAAAATGTTGCTTTTTCTCTACTATATTCGGGAAATTTCTTTACTCATGTTTGTCTTCTAATGTATTCACTTTATTTCTCTATTGATTTTGCAGATGGTTACGTAAAAATTGACCAGGAGCTTACCAATACGACCAAGTACAGATCCCAGTCCATTCGGCTTCAGTGCGATATTCAAGGCAACCCGAAGCCGAAATATGAATGGTTTAAAGATAACCAACCTGTCGAGAAAATGGGCAAGAGATTCTCTCCGAAGAATACCAGTTGGGGATCCAGGTAATATGAATACTACTTGTAGATCTCTTCTAGAGATTACAACAACTGAGAACAAAGACTATTTCTCTCGGTTTCTCCTTTCTCATTGCATTTTCCATCTTTATTTTTTTTTAAACCAACCTTGCTCTGCCTCTGCATAAAAATATTTAAGAAAATGAGATGACTTAACACTAAATAAACATCTACGCTTTCATATAGCCATGATTACAAGCCTCATAAAGTATTTTCGTAGTTTGATGTGTTAAAGAAGTTTTTTTCCCTATCTTTATCAACATTTTCCTTGGTCTTTACGGGTTCATAAAAATCAATGACAAAGGAGAAGTCATCTGTCTCTCAAGGCGTTAGACATGCCACAGTAATGAGTTTTCTCCCCTTATCTTTATCACTTGAACATTCAATTTTCAGTTGGCATGCTATTGTCAGATTCTTTTGTTTGGACAAATTATACACTTTATCACCAGCTTAGACGATTGTGCCAACACTGCCAAGGCATGAATCAGTGTAGATAATGGTTGACACCGTGAAATGCATGAGGGAGGAAAAAAAAAAGAATGACTGATATCTGTACCACTATTTTCGGGTCTAAATGTGTATATGGGTAGAAGATTTAGAAAAGTATTATTTCTTGTGTGTGTGTGTGTGTGTGTGTTTGTTTTGGTAGGTCTTTTGTTGCTGCTGTTTTTGTTTGTTTCGTTGTTTGTTTATTTGTTGTTGTTTTTTTTCGGTCGCTGTTGCAGCGACGTGTGAGCCGCTCTTAATGATCTCAATGACAAGATTACCTCCAAGTAAGTTTTAAAAAGATCCTCAATCTGCATGGTTGGGAGGGAAAAGCAAAAGAAAAATGAGAAGGAGCGACTTAGGAAATGCATTGGGGGAGTAAGATAATATAATTGCATCACATTAAATCAGGCACAAAGTTTTCTGAAGAATTCATAGTTAAATATAACATTTTCCTGAAAATTTCGTATTAAATAGTAATCCGTATATTTGCCTTTCTAATTAAAAAAATTTCACTGGAACAACCAGTAGCGAGAAATATCACAGATCCTACTGAAAAAAAAAAAAATCTAAATCGCTTACATTTCATACAGTATTAGTATTTGAGACAGGATTAGAATGATGACTGTATGTAGACAATGTTTAGAAAAGGTGATCAGTTTGAATAATTATTCAATTCATAGAGGGAAAGTGTCCAATTTGATATTTGAATCATAAGTCTATTTCCGGGTTAGTATATTTTGTTAAAATCGTCTTGAATATAATTCTTTGTTCCTAATGTTTATAGTGATAAAAATTTGTATAACTCATGAAATTAAAATAGAAAAGCTGTGGAGCAAATCTCAATTTTTGCTCCTATGTGATAAGTTAATGTCAGAAAACAAAAGATTTAAACTGTATAAAAACCAAATTTCTGAAAGTACATTAAAATAACTCCAAAATCAAAGAGATGGTTTTTTCTTCATATTTATATTTTTATAAATGATTTCATACTACCTTAAGGTGAATGTATTTTAAGAATGTTCATCAAAGACGACACTTTTGCAGACTGGTTTCCTTGCTTCTTCAATGTTCAGAGATGTCGTATCAATGGAAATAAATCCTTATAAAGGAAATCACATATACACAGTTTAATTGAGTGTTTTTACACCAATTCGCAAGAACCAAAGCGTTGTAAATAAATTGCTCATCTAGTCCTCACCAAAATGAAGCTGAAATATTTTCTAAGAGAAGGATTGAAAACATTCTATGTTGCCAATACCAACCTTTCATGAGGATAATGGTGGCAACTGCCCATTGGCTTTGAGCTTAGACAGTAAAATGCGAAAAATGTTTTCCTTTCAAAAAGGGAAAAAAAGGAGAAATAAAAGACGAGTAAGCACTTCCTAGATTCTTTAGGTGAGTTAAAAGATTATCGACTATTTTACTCCGTAAACTGCAAAGTGTTTGTTATGATGGGGTCCATTTTCCCTCCATAAATTGTAAAAGTTGGCAGGGTCGTGATATTAGCAGTGCTATTAATCACTGCCAACGAGGATTCTTATCGAAACTTATCATAGCGGTGGTTCATGTGGAAGATCCAGTGCAAATTATCTACAACTTTATACCTGAGCTTATATTAAATACTTTCATTGTACAAGTAATTTGAAAAGAAGAGGTACAGTGCAATAAAATCAGAAAAAACCAAACACGGTATTTTTATATAAAGAAAGTAGGTGAGACATGGTGACAAGAGGAAAGAGAAAGAAAAATTAGATGCAGAGAAATAGCATTGGATCGAGAGAGATAAATTATCCCACAATGTCGCCATCATTCTACACCATCTTTACACTAACAACTTGGGGATTTAATGTGGGAAACTCTGGCCGAGTCCATCAATTAAGCACTGTGTGTTAATGACGAAAACTGCGAGCATGCCATCCAACTGGTTTACACGTAAAGGCGACACCAGTCACTGCAATGTAAACCTAGACTGTGCATGTCTGGATTTATATATGTATTTGTCAGTGTCGATTTGTCAGTCTTTTTATAGACACATACAGAATTGTCAAGAGAGAAAAAGAGAGACACGGGAGGATTGGGTTGGGGAGGGAGGGAGAGAGACAGAGAGAGAGTGGGGAAGAGGAGAGGGAAGAGTGATTTCAGAGGAACAGAAACGACCGGCACGGAAAGATGAAGGTGTGGGAGAGTATGAGTTAAATGTTTAAGATTAGGAGGATTTGTGCACTAGGTAGAGACACGTATACAGTCATAGAGATTTCAGTGAGAGGAGAAATCATACTGGGTTAAAGTTTAACGTTTTTCGTACAATTACTCATAAAATTTATACAGACAGATTTTCAACGATAATCGTCATTATACTGGAAAATAGATGTAAGGATATATCAATAAAAATGTATATTTTGTTTTGTTTGTTTGGTGTGTTTTTGTTGTTGTTGTTGTTGTTGTTGTTGTTGTTGTTGTTGTTGTTGTTGTTATTATTATTATTATTTTGTTTTGGGTTTTTTATGTTTTTTTTTTTTGTTACGCCGAAGAAAGAGTGGAGTGACTTTTGAAAATGAATAAAGAAGGAGAGAGAGGAGAAGAAGCTGCGAAGGGGATAAGAAAAAACAAGGAAGAGAAAAGAGAAAGCAAAAATGAGGAGAGCAGGGGAAAAACGATAAGGAGGAAAAAGAAAATGAGAGAGAATGAGAAGGGATAGAAAAAAAAAGAAGAAAAAGAAGAGGGGGAAGGAGAAGAAGAAGAAGAAGAAGAAGAAGAAGAAGAAGAAGAAGAAGAAGAAGAAGAAGAAGAAGAAGAAGAAGAAGAAGAAGAAGAAGAAGAAGAAGAAGAAGAAGAAGAAGAGGAGGAGGAGGAGGAGGAGGAGGATAAAAGGAGGATGAGAAGAGTAGAGGTATGAAAAGTATCAAGACATAAATTGGTTTACGTGTGACCCTAATTTTTATTTATCAATTCCCTATCCGTCCTTCTTAATTTTTTTTCCATTCCAGGCTCAGGATTTCAAAAGCTCAACCATCTGACTCTGGTGTCTACACTTGCAAGGCTTCTAACAAGTTTGAGACTAAGAATACATCGGCCTATGTTATGGTTAAAGACGGTATGTGTCGCAAAAAGATACTTAAATATATACATGAGTCTTGAATTTCGTAAGCTCCAAAATTTAAGGAGAAAATTTATCTTTCAGTATATGAATTAGTAAAATTAGGAACATGCCCTCGACACATTTTCTTTTCTCCGTGTTTCCTAGTTTAATGTTGTTACGATAACGCTTTTATCATTTTAGTAGAGTTTTAGCCTTTTATTTTTCCTAACGTTTAGACCAATATCATGCTAATTATCTGCACTGTTATCAAGTGGAGAATTTAGATTAAGTATTCAATCGGTCACCCATTTATTTCTCAGAGGACCCGCCTTCAGATTTAGGTGGCGGAAGAGGTGGCGGAGGTGGAGGAGGAGGCAGAGATGACGAAATCGGCAGTGAGGATCCGACAGATGTGACAAACACAGGAGAGTAAGTAAAACCTATCGATCAATCATAGTGTAGAAACATACCGATACAAGTGTTATAAACCTTTTGATTCATTGTCAAATTTATAAGATCCACTTTGACTTTTTCTCTCATAGGACATTTACTTGAACTGTGCTAGGACTATTCAAGCCTCTTTTGGTGTTTTGAGAGAGCAAGTGGAGAGAGAGAGAGAGAGAGAGAGAGAGAGAGAGAGAGAGAGAGAGAGAGAGAGAGAGAGAAGGAGAGAGAGAAGGAAAGGGAGAGAGAGATAATAAAACAAAATTTACTATTATTTTATCGAATTGGCATCTAGTCCCCTCTGCTTACGTATAGAATGTCTGTTAAATGTGGACATGTTTTGTAAATAATAAGAGTTTAGAGGGTTTTGGTAACTTGTTCAGAAAATGTCATCTAACGGGAGCAAGCCGTGGAGATGGAAATCCGGTTCTTATTCTAACTCGGGAAAGTAGAGAATGTAAAAATTACAGAACCAACGTCGTGGCCTCCATTTTGCCCTTTGTTTCTGACATCTAAATTGCGGACGTGTGGAAGCATAAACTAATTCACTTTATAGCTACATTCAATAATCTGTTTGATGAATGCGGTCTGCGATGTTGTTTGATCAGGATGTGAAAGACAAAAACTTACAGTAGAACCCGTAGAATCCGTTCTTCTTGTTTCTGAAAAATAGCTATGGTATCAGACTTTCAAATCATTTATTTATAGTTGTGTTGTCGAAGCTCTCATTACTTGTTGAAGTAAACAATCTCCTAAACAAATTTTCACAACGAAACCTGACTATGAAATATAGCATCGTGTTTCGTGTAGTCCCATTTATCTGTTACATTTTCATGTAACATGGTTACGTTACAACATAGATGCTATAATAATGGTCTTGCCAAACGCTAATAAAACAGTCATCTTTGATGAATACAGTACGTTTCAGTAAACCTATATAATTTTATTAATGGAGCTTGATTCAAAGCTCCCTTTGTTTCTGTTTAATTGAAAATATGAATTGAAAACTGTATAATATTGTTTACTGTTAACTTTTAGAGATAATTGTAAAACAGTCGAATGCTTACGTTTTACAGAAAAAAAAAAAAGAAATGCAGAACAATTTTCCTATCAATGCCTTTACTCTCTTTAAACATGATCGCTTCTGATTGGACAGTTGCCTTCGGCACTGAACCTGTATTTTATTGCAGTGGTATTACCCAAAGATAGCATTAAAACGCACTTATTTCAACGATGCCAAGGTGAGCGTAAAAGCATTTTATTCGCGGAGAGTCATGGATCAGAATAAATACCCAAGTTAAATTGTAAACATGCTTAACAAAACATGCCTGGAGAGGCTCCTCGTGGCTTGCGGGTTCGTGTACCTTCACCTGTTCGGGCGTTGAAAGAGTTATCGTCTTTTCGCCCCTGACGCGCCGGCGCACTCAGAGGCAGTGGGCTAACTTCCTGTAGATTTATAAACGGTGGCAGCACTAGAGAGGCAGATGTCGGCACTCACGATATACAGTTTATCGGGTTTTTCCGAAGCCTCAGGGGCGCTCAGAGAGTTAAAGGCGCAGGTGACCAGGAAGAAATTATGAAGAGAAAATTAAAGCATTAACGGAAAAGATATGCAGTGTTTACGGCTGCTCTTGGTCCAGGAGTATTGGCCATGTCAACAGATGATTGGGCTTGCAAGTTGTTCACACCTAGACACGCTGTTGGCAGTAGCTCTAAATACGTCACACTTTTTTATATTTATGAAGGTGTCAAGGGCTTTAAATTGGATTTTTTTTTTCCCCTGAATAGTTACCTTATGGATGTGGGAAGGGGGCTAATACAAAAAAAAAAAAAAAAAAAAAAAAAAAAATTGTTCATTGAGTTTACAAGAGAAAGAAAACTATTTTTTCCTGCTATATTGTTAAGTGAATTCGCAGGGGTCGTAAACTTCAAAGTTTTTGTTTTCTATTAATTCTTGACTGGAGTTCTGAATTGAAGTGTCCCCACTTGAAAATTTTAATCTTCACCACAGAAGTTCATCTGAAAAGTAAATTAATAAAAGATGTACTGACCAAATTATGTCATTGAGCTTTGTGGCTTAGGACATTGGAGCATAATTTTTGCTTCAATAAAAAACGCATCTTTCATTTTCTCAGGTTTTGAATTTTTTTTTTTTTTATTATTATTTATTAAAATTAATTCAACAGCCAAATGTATTAGGGTTCAGTTTAAGTCTTTTTTTAGGCAATTGTAAATGTTAAGAGACGCCTATTTCCGTTCATTTGGACACTTATTACTGTGAAATTTGCTTTGAAAACAACTTAACTTTAGGTGGAAAAGGGGTGAAGTCGATGTTATTGTTGAGTTTTGTTGTTGTCGTTAGTTTTCTTAATTTTATGAATATTCTTTTTCAAACTAATCATAGTTTTACAGTGCTTTCAATATTAAATAATGAGGGATATTTCCACTAATAACCCAGTTTCTTTTTTAATAATTCTTGAATGGAATTTCGTTTTGGTTTTTTTTTTTTTTCAGTTTTGGTGGCAAATATGACAAGGAAATCGTATGGGAAAATGGAGATAACGCACCAACAACTAAGCCGAAGCAACCGTAAGTACACACCGTGACAATGAGTCAATTGCATAGCAATGTGAGGTATTAAAAGACGCAATATACCAGTTTCTTCCTTGGAATGGTACGGGAAACCGAGTTCATCGTACGGTGCCCGGCCGAATCTATGGCAATTCTGTTTTTAATCGAGGCATCCCTAAATGGATTTACTATATTGCAATCAAGAGTTTGATGGAACTGATTTTATTTATCTGGATTATTTTCCTGTGAATGTAACTTAATCAAATTTCTAACAACTGGTTCAGTGTCTGCGTGTAGGGAGACCTTGCCAGACCAACCTGAAACCAGCCACATAGGAAAAGTCAAGGACAAAACGAGAGTTATGATTTGGCTTTTATATTTTCAATGGACAGAGCACGTATTTCTTCCATCGCCGCTGAAAAAGCGATTTAACAGTTGGATAAGAGACTGTGCAAATGTGTCAAGTCTTGATAAACGCGTACTTTGGTTTGCTGCTCTTGGAAACGGAAAGTAACTTACTGGGTTCTATTTTTTCATTCCTCATAGAACAAGACCCACAAAGCCGGAAGTGAGACGCCCGCCTGGGTCTAGAAATAGGCCGAGACCTGGCACTACACCTTCAGAGGGATTCTGCACCATCTATCGCGGCGTGACTTGCGCCAGCTACGTGAACACCAGCAGTATCTACCTCAGCAAGGGCCAGACCCAGGGAAGTCTGGAGCAGACTTTCACAGGTGCGTCACACAGAAGTTTTCTAGAACAGATTGTTCACGCGAGGTGGAGGTGACCACTGATCTCTGATATTGGAAGTATTAAAATATAGACTCTTAATTTTTAGCTGTTTATTTAATGGTATTTGAGAATCGCTTGGATGGCATTGATACGTTTTCCTAACTAGGGGCCAGTTTTCTTTCAATCAAAAGCCATGTTTTACTTGGTTAATAGTGGTTTGTTTTTTGTTTTTCTTCCTTTCACCTACTTTTGAAAAAAAAATTCCCCTTTTCTTCAAAATTGATTCGACTAATTTGAAAGAATGATCTTAATTAGATATATATTTTGTAAGCTCTTCTGTCAACATAATCCCATGCCATTTTCCATCCACCTATATTTTCAGCCGCTTTCGCCATGGCTGACTCGGCACAGTTGACGGGCGATTGTCAGGTGTACGGTATTCCGATACTCTGTTACAACGCCTTCCCGCTTTGCGACATGACTTCCAAGATACCCAGGCCGAGACAGATCTGCAAGGATGAATGCGAGATTATGGAAAAATCCACTTGCGGGGCTGAGTACCTTATGGCGCAGACGTTTGGCAGTATAGGTTAGTGCACAATGTTTATATTATTTTACAAATGGACCAAAACTTTTGAGCATGCTGAATTATACTTGATAACAATGTAAAGCACTTTATGGTGCAAACAAAAATAGTCCTCGAACTTAAACACAAGTGTCACAGCTATGTTAACAATGTTATTTTGCCCTCAAAAACAAAAGGAGCTTTCTTTTGTCTTATTTCCGCGTAAATGTTAAATGGGTTGATCGTCTTGTAATGAAAATCGAGTCGCCGTGCAGTGATTGTAATCAAGTCTCTCTCCAAATACAGGGAAAGCCTTGCCAGTTTGTGAAAACTTGAAGGGTCCAGGCACGCCTGAGGGAGACAACTGTGTCAGGCTAGGCATCATCGGGAAGCCGAATCTGCCAAAGGGTGTTGTCTTAAAACCAGAAGTCCGAGAAAAGCACAAAGATAACGGTAAGCTCCATAATTTGAATTATTGTTGTCGTCTCTTACATGGGTAATCTAGAAGTGTCTTCATGAAGACTTGTAGGCACTACTGCATAAGGCATTATAATATCCGATGAAAATCCCTGGAAAAAGCTAATAACTTGAGAGTGCCCAGGATACTTTGTGTTGGGATGAAGATTGTACGGAGCGATGGAATGATATCATCGTTTGTTTGGTATTGTTGTTGTTGTTTTTTACAGATAGAATTTGCCCCAAAGAAAGGGTCAACATTTTAAAAGGCAGAATATATGTATGAAGAAACGACACAAGCTATTGACCTAAAATCAGTAGTCATTGGAGAGTTTTAGTGTCGGGTGTCACCGTTTGTTAGTTAAGATATCAGCAGGCTTATCACTTGGGTATCGCTAAGACCTGATTCTTGGTAATTTCAGCATGTGGGCGAAGAACTCTGAACATTGTGTTTTACTTCAAAGTTAAGATAGAAATATATTTGAATTAATGAGAGAGTTTCTTATAAGTCAAATTGAATTTTCTATAATTCATTTGTTAATTTCTATATTTTTAATGCATTAGGTTATAAAAAAAAAAACGTATGTAATCTTACTATTTTTATATATGTACAAATTGTATGTGTTGAAAATTGTTATCTTTATCGTAATTCTCAGTAAACAGTTGAATGATCTGGTGGCACCCTCTATAAGACAGATAGATAAAGTATTCAGAGAACATGGCTGCGTTTCCAAGGGTTTTTTTTTACTATACTTAAATAAGACCCAGCAAAGAACAGATCTGATTTCTAGAACAAGAAAATGACTACTTTCACAACACCTTTTTCTACTATTCTTCCTTTTTCTGCCCTTGAGGTAGTTGCGATTACTTTACATGTCGTTGGAAAGATACAACTTCTCTATTGCTGATAATGCAATTCTCCAAAAATTAAGTCTAACAGGAGAGGCAATCATAGCTTAATGGGTTTTCAATCAGTCGTGTATGTATAAACGAAATTAGGGGCCGAAAACATAGAAATGTGATATTTGCCCACTCAATAGTTTTTTCATCGCACAACGGATACCGTTCAAGAGAGATGTCAAGGGGATAGGAAACAGAACTCCAAGGGCATTTGAAGGAAAGAGTTATAAACCTTAGCTGAGGGAGAAAGCATAAATGTAGGGCCGATCGAGAGAGAGAATTGTAAATCTTAGCTGAGGGAAAGCATCCAAGTCCCTTGACAGGATAGAACTCACACGCTACAGGAGGCATTTCAAGAAATGTCGTGTGATAAGACCTTCTCTTTATAGACAGCATTATCTTAGCAACAGAGGCCGCGAGAGAATGATAGTGACACCAGAGAAAGATACTCAGTCCCAAGGTAATCGTAGGTGGGTTGGGAGAGTCGAGGTCAGACCGAATAACTCGATTATCGGCGTCATGTGTTTCACCAATACCGGGCAAAGGTGAAAAGTTGTTTCAAATGTTTATAGAGGTAAAGGAAAATATTTTCATGATTATACAAAATTGCCTGCGGTTTTATAGATGTAGAAAAAAAATTGTCAGTGTGTGCGAAATTAATATGTGAAATTATTGTTCCTAATCTATGTTTTGTTTTGCTTTTTCCCTTAAATACTGATTTAAAAAATTCTAAGAATGAAGGCCATTTCTCTAATTATGGAAAAAAAAAAAAAAGTACGTGTCAATCAGCACCAGAACAGCATACTACAGCGGCAGTAGAAGAATTAAAATCCTTTTTTCATAGCAAGAAACGGTCGATACACAGTTATAATTATGCCTTCAATTAGCTAAAATAATGTTTTTTTTCCAAATATTCAGTCAGCATTAGGTGCGCGTCTCTGCCTCTACCTCTATTTTTTGTTGTGTTTTGTTTTCAAACGAAAGGCAGTGTCGGTTGGACGAAAACCATGCAAAACACGCAAATCAGTGATCCTGTTGGACTTCCATAGCTCTAGCTTGGTTTTTACAGGCAATCTTTGACATTCAAATCAGAGATTCTAGCCCCAGTGTTCAGAGACTTCCACCGCATCTATATAACCATTTCAGTTTATATATAGACAAAGAGAGAGAATAAAAACCCGTTACTTGTAAAGCGAGATGGTTGGAGTCAGCTGTTATTGAGCGAACATCTAAAACTGAGAAGTCGCGTGCAGTTGGACCTATACGTTTGTTATTTCTGAAAGACGTAAAGCCATCATTTAAAATCCAGAATGGACGACATTTTTTTTCTCTCTTCGTGTACTTGGTTTAAAAAAAAAAAAGATTTAATGTATGCTAAAAACGTGTATTTTGTGTGTGTTGTTTGTTGGTTGTTACTTCTACTTATTTATTTTTTCATTCTTCGACAATATCATGTCAATAGACATAAAATTTGATTTGGACTTTAAAAAAATCCGAAATATAAAGGTTATTTAATTTCAGATTTCAATGCATCTCAATCAAGACTGATACTATCAGATGGCGATATTATTGGCGATTGACAATAAAATTAATGATCCTTGCTAGTTGTATGCGAATTTTTTTAGTTTTAAAGTTTAAGGCTAGAAACATCTCATTAATTGTTTTCAACACCTATCGATTGGTTATTATGACATGTTGAAAGTCCTTATTGTGCTTTCAAAAGCATTTCTGTCTTGCTAGTATTCGTTGTAGCGTCCAAGCGCTGATCCGTATGCGTGTTACCAAGGTAACGAAAAGTAATGTTGTAACAAACGAAAGTTTCATAAAATTTTCTTC
>JAWDGP010003066.1:1752500-1865000 GCA_033675545.1 Elysia crispata | reverse complement strand
TTGCCTTTTCCTTTTTTTTTTCCTCGGATGGACGAGTTTACTTTGCTTGCAAACATGTCTTTACTGATATTTTTTTTTTAAAGTTTATATCTACCTTACAAGATTATATTAACAGACAGAGCAATAACAATCATGTTTTTTTTCCCTTGTCTTGTTCTTCTCAGATGATGGAAACTCCAACAAACTAATGTATATTCTCATTCCCGCTCTGACTGTGCCTTTGGCCCTTGGAATTCTACTGGCTCTCATTTGCTTCTGCCAGAAATCACACAACAATGCCAGGTACGTTTTGCGTCTCTGGGTGCTTTAACTTATTTCGGTTTATTTTTTTCTTCATCAATTTTATGATTTCTCGTTTCGAAACCATGATTTTCCATATTAATATTTTGGGGTTTAGTGAGGACCTGGAGTGAAAAGTTTGGGTTTGTTTGTTTGTTTTTTGTTTTTGTTTTTATTTTTTTGTTTTTTGTTGTTTTTTTTTTTTTGTCTTTTTTTTTGTTTTTGTTTTTTTGTTTTGTTGTTGTTGTTTTTTTTTGTTTTGTTTTTTGTTGTTGTTTTTTTTTTTTTTTTTTTTTGTTTTTTTTTTGGGGGGGGGGGGGCGGGAGGGCGAGAGAGCCAAATTGAGATAATCACAGATTTAAGGAATACAAGAATATAATAAATGACTGACTGAAGAGAACATTCGCACTAAGTTAGTAGTTTAGAATATTCCATTCAGAGTATGGAAAATTATGAAAAGAGTTGAGTAAAGCTCTATATAATTGTATTGTAGAACGAAAATTAGACAGCGAAGTCTGACACCATGACATATATTTTATAATTTATTTTGACCGAATTGTTATCTTTACTCTCAATGATATTTTCCTTCAATTTTTGCCGAGGTTCAAAGAAAGAGAAACTTACCGTATAAAATCCAATTATTCAATTCACAGAACGGCCCGCCCTAGCGTCGGCAAACAAAACTCCCAACCCGTGGAGATGAGCCCTCTGAACCCAAAGTCTGCCGTGCGGGCACGGGAATTTCCGATGAACAACGTCCGTTTCTTGCAGGAACTTGGAGAGGGCGCCTTCGGGAAGGTCTACAAGGGAGAGCTGGTGGGCCTGTACGGGGAGAGCTCAGTGTCAAAGGTGGCTGTGAAGACTCTCAAAGAAAATGCACTTCCAAAGGTCCAAAATGACTTTCGGCGAGAGGTAGGTTTGCTTAGACATTGCTCTGATGAATTCTAAGAAGCTATTTTGTGCACCTTTTGGGTTTTTTTTTTATTTTTGTTTCGCTTTTTTTTTTTTTTACGTTTTTGTGTGGACGAATTTAGCTTTTGCATTTTATTCTTTTTGCTTAGATTTATTTACAGTGGTGGAAGATTTTATCTCTTATCGCATGTAAAATTTAGAATAAGTTTAGTTCTTCGGGAACTTCCTAAACATTTGTTCTATCAGCTTAAGAAGATTGATGATTTCAAGATATTTTTGATGGACTATGCCTCTGACTGCTATTTATTTTTCCTGTTTATTGCACCAAAACGAGAAAATTTGTGCAAACAATTTTTTTACTTGTATTATGTTGGGGAGAAGGTTGTCAAAGAACTTATCAGTCTTCTCAATAGTATGGTAACTTGTATTTTTTTTCTACACACGTTTGTGAAAATGTAGATTTCCTCATAATAATCAGTGTTGTAAGAACCGTTTCTTGAAAGATGTTTTTTTAGAGCATTGAGTGACTATTTCTTATTATGAACCCCTTTTCTCCCTCTGTCTTAGGGATCGGGCTATATTTGAAGGTGAATCTAACATTTATCTATACATCACATGACTATCAATATTACTTTTTTTTTTATCTCTTCATGTGTTTATTCTTTTTACAGTTTGTCGACAACCTGTATATATGCTGATTTAAAGTCTATGTCTCTCTTTTCATGTTCAGGTGGATGTGATGTCCGAAATGCGACATCCCAACATTGTGTGTCTGTTGGGTGTTGTCATGAAGCAGTCGCCTATGTGTATGCTATTTGAGTATATGGCTCAAGGCGACTTGCACGAGTACCTTTTGACTCATTCTCCGCATTCTGACGTCACTTCCCCTGAGGAGGACAGCGGCGTAGACGGGGGACACATTCTCGAATATTCTGAGATGTTACACATTGTGACCCAAGTCGCCGCGGGGATGGAGTATCTTGCCGGTCACCATTTCGTTCACAGAGACCTCGCAGCCAGGAATATCTTGGTTGGGGACGGTTTGACTGTCAAGGTGTCAGACTTCGGTCTGTCCCGGGACATATACTCGTCAGACTACTACCGCGTTCAGAGCAAGTCTTTACTCCCTGTGCGATGGATGCCGCCAGAAGCTATCCTTTATGGCAAGTTCACCACCGACAGCGATGTATGGGCATTTGGTGTTGTACTATGGGAGACATTCAGTTTCGGCCTTCAGCCTTATTACGGATTCTCCAACCAAGAAGTCATCGAGATGATTCGCTCCAGGCAGATTCTCGCCTGCCCCGAGGACTGTCCAGCCAGGATCTACGGTTTAATGGTCGAGTGTTGGCATGAGATGCCCGCTCGCCGTCCACCCTTCCGCGAGATCCACGCTCGCCTGAGGACGTGGAGAAACGAGCTCAGCGTGAATGTAAATGTAACTGGAGCCACGCCCACCGCCGGACCATGGACAGCACTCTCTGCCAGCAATTCTGGTCATTCGAGCTCTACCCAGCAGAGTGGCCAGTCGTCGCAGCCGTCCCACCAGAGCAGTACAGGCCCCAGCAACAATACCAACTTAACTGGTCTGACTGGCAGTAGTAACAACTCAGAGCTTCCTCCACCCATGTACAAACCGCACCTCCTGCCTTACACTAGCGGCATGGATGGTTCTCTGGGCCTGCCCTACAATGGTACATCAGGTGGAGCCGGGGTCGGTCCTGGGGCTGCTGCTTACACTCTGGCTCAACAACAGCAGCAGATGCAGCCTTCTATGGCTCATCCGCCCGGAGGTATTGGTGGTGGACAGCAGCATTTCTACAATGGCCAGCCTGCAAACCTCTATGTTCAGTATCCTGGAGGTCAACCTGCCGTGCTGAATCTCCACTCGGGCCAGGTGCAAATTCCACGAGGAGCCATGCCGAACGGTCCCGGTGGAAATCTCAGTCTCCCCATTCATCAACAGCAGTTCCCTGGTATCACAGGCGACAACAAATCTTCTCCAGCTGGTTCTGTGACGAGCTCAAAGTCATCCAGCAGTGCCTCGTCTAGTAACAACAACACGGCCAACAAACCCTCTGTTGGGGCTCCACCCAGGCCTCCTATGATGAACTCGAACGCCAGTTATCACCAACAGTACCAGCAGCAGCAGCAGCAACCAGTCATAGGTAATGGTTACAAGCAAGTCATGGTCCCAGCGACATCTGCTACCAACAACATCCCCTCCGTTACCCCTGTGAGCGGCAGCAATGGTCTCAACAGCTTTTGAAACCACTTGGACTCAATCAGCAAGTCTACCAAACGGTGTTGTTTGACAGGATTTCTAGCAAGCAGTGGCCAGATCGTTCCATAGGGAAATGTTCTCATTGTAAAAAGTTATTTGAGCGGTTTGGTTCTTGATTTTCCGCAGATTGCCATAGATCTAGTTTCTTTATATTGTTCGCATTTTTTGCAGTTGTTGTTTATTTTGCAAAATAAGTCGCGCATTTTGTGTGATATGAACATTATTGAGCCATCTGATTCTTAGATCTAGAGAGAATTTGGGCTTTTGTGGAAATGGGGCGTCTTGTAATGGATTGCAAAAGTAATTATTAGGACCAGAGTCCTTTTTTGTCTTGTTTAAATGCCTTTGAAAACGATCAGAATGTTATTCTCAAGTCTATCAAATTAGGCTTTTAGAACTTATGTTTTCAATTTGGTAAGTGTCTGAATTCTGTTTCAGTATCAAAGCCCAGTGTTTCTATGTCGCTGTATTATTTTGTAATTTCATGTGAAGCTCCATCCTCGTATAGAATATTGCTCAAAACTAAGCAATGCGCTGATAAAACATTCATTTTTCATAAGCGGCTTTTTTATGTTTCCTATATGTAGTAGATTTTCGTATAACATAATTATTTATGCATGAACTTTAGCCCTTAGTTGCCGCATTTGATTATCTCAATTGCCTCTATCAATGAAAGAGGTTCCGTTTGTAACATTAATAAAAGTTAACTCTATCCTAGTCACTTTCATCTTCATATTTCTTTTTTTTTTAAACAACCTTGCCTCTCAAGCCTTAAATACACTGATATGGAAATAGTGCCAGTATTTTCGTATAATATAAAGGGTCGCGCTTTAATTAAAGAAATGCGCTTGTTTTTATCTTTTTTTTTTAATCGTTTGCATATAGCGTGACCATTCATTCAAATATCTAAAAAGCAATATTGTGCTGTTACTACCAAGGAAGAATGTGAGGGTGGAAAGTTGGTTTGGAAAGGAAGAGTGCCTCTTATTTTCCAATTCGAATTTTAAAACATCAACTATTTCAATCGGAACGACAGTGTCTTAAATGTTTTGAAATATTGATTGTACCCGGTATTTTAGATATTTCCAATGTCTCGAAGACAGAAATACACTCATATATACAGCACAATCGTTGGTGTTATAGACCACCGTGGTGTGTACTTGTACAAGCCAAGAACTGTATCCCGCCCCCACCTCCCCCGACACACACACTCACACATATAAAATGTCTTACCTTTTTTGTATCTTTAAACGATGAATTGGCGGCGAATGATAATAATTCTCTTGATATGCTGAAACATGGTGCTATATTCTTTACACAGTATAACACACTCCTTTACTCATAATTCTTGGGAGCAAAACAACGGCCACTACATTCTGTGTGCGAGTGATATTTGATTTTGTATCCAGACAGATATTTTGCCTTGCAGCATTTTTTTTTGGGGGGGGAGCTCAAGTATAATTTCTAAATCATGTCTAATATGTAAGCCTCAAGGTCTGCAATGCTTTTATTTGAATGTGACAATAGAAAGATCAGAACTAATAGTCATATTATACGTTGCATTTTTTAGCCAATAATCATGGTCATCAGGGCATTTTTCACTATCATTTATTTTGTTACTTCCTTCACATAAAAATATGGCTCATAGCAAATTTAATTCGTTTGAACATGTTATTATCTGTTGAAAGATAAAAACGACATATAGGTATATTCTTGCACAAAGAATGTTTAAAAGCAAATACTAAGCAAGAGAAAATTTTCCAGTCATAGTTTACAATGAAGATCTGTAAAAGGAATTATGATAATTAAAAAAAAAATCGTGGAAAGCAAAGCTAAACCAAGCTAATTTCTACGAACCGTGCAAAGAAAATTCTAGGTACTTTTCAGAGCATTCTTTATAATGTGTAGTTGGAATAACATAAAATTTTAGAAAGCCTTGATATTTCTAATGTAACAGTTTGTCAATTATAGGTTGATTCAATGTCGTTTTTTTTTTGTTTTTTTTTGCTTTGTTTTGGTTTTTTTTTTAATTCTCTTTAAGTGTATTTATTTCAAGTGGAAGGCCTGGCTGGCATCAAGAGAAAAAGAGAAAAGAGACATAGTGAGACAGACAGAAAGAGATAGAGAGAGACAGAGAGAGAGGGAGGGATAGAGAGAGAGGGAGAGAGATAGAAAGAGAGACAGAGAGAGACAGAGACAGACAGAGAGAGACAGAGAGAGAGAGAGACAGAGACAGAGAGAGAGAGAGAGAGAGAGAGAGAGAGAGAGAGAGAGAGAGAGAGAGAGAGAGAGAGAGAGAGAGAGAGAGAGAGAGAGAGAGAGAGAGAGAGAGAGACAGGAGTACACTGAGTAAAATTTATCAAATCACTATTTTTGTACATTCATGGATATTCAGACATTTATTGTGAATGTTTGCGCCTACCATTCATGGACATTTAGACATTAATTGTGAATGTTTGCTCCCACGACACATAATCTTTATACCATTTTTTTTTTCTGGATTGTTGTCTATATGTGTGCACAGTGCACAGAGCAATGATATGCCATCACTCTAAACGTCGGGAAGAGAATAAGCCTAGTTTGATTTTTCTTCTAAATATATTAGCTTGAATGGAACATAATTTCTGTTGTCCCATGCTAACTACAGGTCTATGGGAATATTTCGCAGTTGGTAGCATGACATTTTATTATTGTCAAATGCAAAGTCAGATCTCACAGCATGATTGACTTTTGGTCCACTGTACTTCCAACACTTAAAGCATTATGCGATTTTATGCAAGTTTGTTTGAAAGTCCAAATAGTGCCTCTGTGCTTTTTTTTTTTTTACCTGCCAATAGATTCTTTTTTTTTTTTTTTTGCTTTTCTTTTCTTTTTTGTTGTGCTTTGTTTCTTTCTTTTTTAGGAAAAAAATTTTGAATCTTCACTAGATTTGATTTACTTGTATAGAATAATATAATTTTGAAGTAATATATTAAATTACAGACAATCAATTTGTTGCAAATTATGAGTTGCATGTACGCGAGCTGTGACTTTTTTTTATATAAATAGAAGCATAATACTGTAATTCCTTACATGACTTGAGTGATCGAGTTGAATATGATAATCCCACTTTGTATCTGCATTATGAAAGGTGTATGACGAAAAGGGAAAAAATTGGATTTCCCCCCGAATAATGTATGTGTGTGTGTGTGTCAGAGATTGCTTTTCAAAGCCTGGCTTTTTCTGTGATTTTCAGTAATTTAAATTTTACTTCTGTTTTTTTTAAATAACTTTTTTTCATGTGTTTTTATTTCAAAATTAAGATTTTATTTGACTAAAGTAAAATAGTCTTAGGTGTTGTTATGCTATATACCCTTTAAAATTTGTAATTTTCCATGATGCTCTAGATCAACTTTGACGTCTTTCCGATCTGGAAGAGAAAGGGACTTAAAAATGTGAAGCCAGTTGGAATTGTCACGCTGCTGCTGAAAGATTTTTTTTTTGCTTTACCAACTGTTAATGTGTATGTTTGCATAGGTATGGCTGCCTAAGATATGTCATAATTTTGATTGATTTCTGTCACTGGTTTATCATACATGCCCAGTCCTGGCATGTTGAACATAAATGTGCCAATGCAATCTAGATTTTACATATATATATATTTTTTTTTAGCATTTAAAAAGTGGTTGAAGATTGAAGTTTGATAGTTAAAGATAACACAAACAATAAAGAAAAGATGTGGATAATATTTTTCATCTTCAAACAGCAAATTTTTTCACAAAGCAATTAGTTTTCTTATTCTTTATCTTTAAAGCAGAGTGCCTGTAGTAGTCGATTTGAATAATGCATGTAATAAAAACCTTGATAGCCTTATTTTTTTTTTTATTTTTGATGATGAACTGACAAAAAAAATGACAGATCACCGCAATATATTAAAAGACAGAGAAAAGCTCACATGTTTTAGAAATTTACAAGGGCTAAATTTAAACGATATATAATAGGAAGATCGTAAGGTGTCTTTAAACTTTTTTATACGTGATAAAATTAAATTTTTGTTTCTATGTACATTAAAGCTGTTGCTAAATGTGACTTAATGAAGGCTTGATAACAAGTAATTTGTGAGTGCAAGTAGCAGAAAGTAATAGTAAGTCATATTATGGTAAGGAAAAGACTTGAAAAAAATAGAAGATAAGACACCTGTCCAATATCAAATGAATTTAGTTAACCTATGGTCTTATTTCTTAGATTTACTTAACAATCAAGTACCAAATTCAACTTTGAACTTAGACTCTATCACATGTATTCACAAAAATTGTATAAATTATTGTTCATTTTGCATAATTGTCTGACTTGTTGCATACTTAAAAGCGGCAAGTTTAGTTCTGCTTGCCTTTGTAAAATATTGCTCTTTATCATTATTTTGTTAACAATGTACAAAATAAAACAATCATGTGAAATTTGCAAAAAAATTTTCTTTCTTTCACTTTTTTCTTTTTTGCTTTTCATCTACAAGACTGTCGAATCATAACTGTAAAATCATGGAAATTCCTTGTAAAAGCAATTAGATTGAGCTTAATGTAAAAAAATCTCTAAACTGTATTCAGTATGTACCTCTCAAATTGCATTCATTTTTTAACTTCTTCTTGCATTTCAAAAGACAAGCTCACAATTATAAAAGAACATGTATGTAAAGAAACTAAAACTCTCCACATGAAAAAGATTACTGACTTTTATTCAACACTGAATTAACTCCAATAAAGCTGGTGACAGACATGATAATAAGGTACAATAACAAGTACACAACTGCTGTGATATGAATTGCCTCTTTTCCTTTTTCTTTTCAATTACTTTAGCCACTAGAAGGGTAAATAATCATATGATACTGAAAGTGAGAAGGATGCAAAAGATGTCATGTTTGTGTATTTTGATTCTAAGAGAAAGTAGAGAGGGAAAGAAAAAGGATTGTAGGGTTGAGCTAGTGGAACTTGTGGTGGTTGTGAACAATGAGTAGTACAATATGGCAAGATATAGTTTCTGATCCTCAAGACAGACGCTTCAAATATTGCACACTTGTTTATCTGCCTCTGGGTGACCAAACAAAATCCAAGATCTAAAATAGCAACGAAGTAGATTTTTAAAAAAAATGTCATTCAATGGCTTAACTAATTAATGACAAAAGACAAAAACTAATCACAATCTATTACTATAAAATTAAATAAACAATACATCGATATAAAATTTTTTCTTTATAAAAGTGGAAACTGAGGTAAAATGTTTTCATTCTTTCTATTAAAGAAGGCAAATGAAGTTTCAGAAGTAAGGGAACACATTTATCTTTTGTATTCAAGGCATTATGAACACAGTAAATCAAATACTTTGCACCAGATTCAACAAAATGATAACAAAAGCTATTTGTCTTTTAACCTGTTGAAATAACAGAATGACTACTTCTTACCTTTTTTTTTTAATTGGAAAAAATTTTCAAGCAAGCAAATCATGTCACTGTTTTCTCATAACTCCAATGATACATCAAATCCCAACAAGCAGTGGGATGATGTGTGAGTGATAACCAAACTGAAGTATCTTATTGATTCAATAAGCAATAAAGAACAAAAAAAAAAGAAATCATCAAAGCAAGGGATATTTTAAATGGTTTACTTTCAATGTAAAACTCTTTTGAAAGCTCTTTTTTCAACTTAAAGTAGATACAAAGTAACAGAAGTGAGCTCACAGATATGTGATGCATCTGGCTCATTTCCCTAAATGTTTACATGATTGTGCTGTTCATTAGTAAAAAAAAACATATTTTGAGCAGGTGCATCTGTGTTATGGATTTAGTTGATAGTAATTATGGCCTCTACATTAGATGTCCTACACAACTTGAAAAATGAATTAATTCTCTCCGTCTTCTCATTAATTCTCATTGAAAATGATATTCCCCATCTTATAAAAATGTCTTACATCAGGTCTAAACGAGTCAGATAACACAAATTTATACTCAAATATGTTGATAAAGCAATGTATTTACCCTAACATTTCATTGACAAAAGTGCGAGCAATTTTAATAGTTCTTTGAAGAGCGCCTCCATATCTATGATTTTTCAAGAAAGTAGGAAAAAAATCTTACAATGATTAATCTATTTTTATTTTTCAAATTCAAATTTTTAACATCTGACTCTTTTAGACTGATCTAATAGCAAAAACTTTCACTATGGCAACAGTTTGATGCTTGCTCTGAAAGATATGTTAAGAACACTCTGCATTAAAAGAGTTTACAAAAACTCTCTCATTGGAATGATAGTTCTTGAATTCTGCACATGGAATTCTAGCAGTATTTCTGTAAAGATGTTATAATTTAAATCTAACATCCTTTTTTGTAAAAGGTGTTAAAACTTAAATAACATATCTCTAATCACACAACCAAAGCAATGGGTAATAAATTATAAAAGGACCAACTAAAACATTTTTAAAAATCTTCTACGAAGAAAATGAGTGAGTTCACCCAAAACAATTTGCAAACCATTACAAAATTATATGGAACATTGTGATCAAAGGCAATTCAATGTAGACAAGCTAAACCTCACAGCACACAGCCTTATGATTGTCTTTCATAGAGTCAAGGTAAAAAATAAAAGGTGTACAAAGATTTTTTAAAAACTTATGAACGACAAAAAGCAACCCAAATGCAAAGAATGGTATGATACCTATAAATTTTTCAATAGAGAAGTGCTGAGTTTTTTCAATCCATTACAAAAGTTTTAAGCAGCTCAACACACTGCAAAATTCATACACAACAAATATTTGACATATCATGTTTGACTACACACTAGATATGTATTGATCAGTAGCCCAAAGGTGAAGACAACAGGGGATAGGTAAGATTACACTGAGGAGGCAGGAATGGTAGAGAACATCAAGTTTGGGAAGTTAAACAAGAAAGGGTGAATATTCATCACTTTACTTCACAGATAAACACTGATACAAGTTTATGGTGCATGTTGTTATCACACTTAAGACCCAATCAATCTTTCGGTATGACTAGGATATCAAAGACAACAATTATTGTCATTTAACAATGTAAAAACAGTGTGAAAGTATGGCATATGCAAGGAGTTTAAATAAGGTATATAAAACTTTAAAGTTAGTCATTCAACTACGGAGAAATACAGTAGAGTTCGCTTATTTCGAAGTCATTCGGATAAAAAAAAGGACTTCGAATTACCCATAATTCAAATTATAAGAATACATAGAGAAAGAGAATTAAAAAAAAAAATGAGCTTGGCAGATCAGAAATGTCATACAGTTGTTTCTCTCTTGTAGCCTTATTGCAGACTCTTGCTTGTAACGTAGGTGGGAAAACACACATATACACACCAGAATCACTTGCCACACCGAGCATAGTACTACATGTACTTTGTTTTACACGCCTGGAAAAGTGCTTTCACTGTGTCAGAATAAAAAAATCAAGCCAAAATCGCTTCGAATTAACCGGATCCTTATCTCAAAACTCGAACTAACCGATATTTTTAATAAAGATTAAACAGAGAAATATTCTGTATAATTAAACGACTTCGAAATATCCAAGAATTCGAACTATCCGGATTCGAATTATTTGGACTCAACTGTAGCAATTTTTGTCCCATTGGTATTGCTGCTGGGTATAAAAAAATAAAAGGAAAAAATTAATCTGCTCAATAAGCAATGCAACAAGATTAGAAGCCCAATCCATACTGAGAAGCACATGAAGGATTTGGTTCCATCTTACAACTTATACACATTATGGCTCAGATAAACTATAGACACTATTGTTAAGTAGGTAAATTGAATGTCTGAGGCGATGAGGCTGTAAAGATTAAACAGGGGGGAGTAATATATCATCACAAATTGAGCCCTTGGTGAGCTACAGTTACGTGCCTTAGTCCACCTTCTGATTTGTCTTATTAACTTCATGTTAAACCTTTCCCTAATTTTTTTTTGCTTGACTTGTAACTAATGTTCAGATGGCAAAACCAAAATTATTATATGTGTGCCATGCTCAAATTATTTATTTTCTTTTTCTTTTGTTTTTTTGGTTATGTTTTTTTTTGGAAGATAAAATCCCACTGATAGCTTTTTTGGTTTTTATCGACATTTCTTATTTCTTGTCAGTTAAAACAATTTATTTAATGTTCAAAATTATCTTTTGGGTCATGAAATACGATTAATTTGCTAAAACATTTACAATATACCTATCTTTTACAGTCAACCTAGACTAATCCACTAGAAAATGTAATAATAATAATAAAATAATATCAAACTAACAAAACCTTATAGCTCCACCTTGAAAAAGAATGACATCCATTGACAAACATTTAACAATAATCGCTTTTGCTGCGTATTTTACTTGACAATTTACAACATACTATTCGGTACCTTCAGCAGCAGCCATGGGTGTTAATGAGGGTTATTAGAGAGCTACCAAAACTGGTTCTACAGGTGATATTCTCGGTATTAAGCATTGAAAAAAGGGTAAATATAACATAACCTCTAGAAACAGATCCTAGCATGCCCTTTCCATCTCATAACTTGAATCCTTGTCACAAAGAAAACAATTTCAGAAGGTGGAGAATCAGAGAAACTACAAGTAATCTCTGCATATATCAGTAATTACTTAATGGTTTGGTTACTGACACACCTGTGACTGTTTTGAGAGATATTTAATTGATTTTTATGAACTATCGTATGATATTAAAACAAAAAAAAAAACAAAACAAAAAAAAATTCATTTTTCTAAATCCAATGAGGATGTTCATCTGAAGGTCACAGAAAATTTCTTCACCATATTAACAATCTTATAAGTGATTAACTGATAAATTAATACAGTCCAAATTTTTGTAAGAATCTTGCAATATACACAAGATTAAAAAAAAAGGATGGTTATTATGTCACTGTCATAACTACAAGATGCTAAAATATCATTTTAACCTTTGACATAACGGATTTCACATGAACAGGCTGTTCTCCGCAAAATAGTACTCTGGACATGAGGCTTTTTAAAAAAAATGGATGAAAATAAAAATTCAGTATTGGGTGCAAATTTAACTATGTATAAGGACAGGAAATTGTTATGTTTACTTCATCCATGATATTAAATCAGAATCAAACTGGCCCTAACTTACCTTACAAAAGGTATTGATATGTAGTGGTGACCACAACCTGGCGATACTTGTGATACTCTCAATTCATTTTTGACGGACAGTGTAATGAACAAAGAATAAGTACCGGAATTTTACAAGGCTTAAGTTGCACATACACACAAACTCACAAACACAATTAAGTACAACCTAAACACTTGAACTTCTGAAAGCTAATATCTCAGATCACATACTCCTTAAGCAGAATAGAAAGCATCACCAGACCAGCCTTGACTAAATGCATATGAGGGTGTGTATCTGTGATGAGAGAAGCTGAATTCTCTAAAATGCATGCAGACAGTTACATTTTATTTTCACATTTGTTTTTTCTTTAAATACTAGCAAAGTATTGTTTTACCTAGCTAATCTGTTATAAAATTCAACAACATTTAATCCCTGCTGATCCATCTAACTAATCAGCCTTAGTGCGAGAGCTGTCTCTGTCAGTGACCACTGGGGGAGCGTGGTGGCCATTGGCCTCAGCAGCAGCCTTTTTGCTGCGGGTTGCCTGTTTGATATAAGCCTGCATATAAAAATTTCCAAAGAGGATGAGCATGACCACCATATAGCCTGCAAGCAGATTCTGACCCCATCGTGGGAACTCACAGCCGACCCGGATTGAATTCACAGTGTGGGTAAATGTCACACAGAACTGAAGCTGTTGGAAAAAGATGAAATATATAAACTTTAAATGTACATATACGCTAACAGTTTTTATTTATGGCTAGATTTTTACAGCAAAACATATCTCATGCTCTCTCATATTCACATGTAGTAGCCACATCAAATGAATCATAAATCAGAAATTGAGCCTAAGAGAAAGTTTTTCATTAATCTTAAATATTTGTTTTGAGACCAGACTCATGAAGTGTTTGGACAAAAATATCAGTCTAAATTTAAGGAACAGGCTCCTTATGTCCATTTTTCTTTTGGGTGAAAACAGATTAGCAAAGAAAAGAAAGTATTATCAGCTTAAAAAATGCACTTGACTTCAACTATCTGAATTTGAAATTTTACTCATATGATACACCAGAGTACCAGAGATGAATGACAGTATACAACTCAATGAGGCTTACACTTAAATTATATTAGGGTACAGGATCTTGTGGAAAGCCAACATAAAGCTATAATTACTCATCAACTATAGAGCCAATCCTCTCAATGCATGAGTTTTAGGTTCTTTCAATTCCTCCAATTACTTACAAGTAAATTAAAAACAAAGATCCTTTTGAAGCCTTAACACCTGTAGGAGAGGCAGCTTATCACAATTCAAGCTAGAAGCATTAATGGAAACATGATATGCCAATCATGCTTTGAAGAGGATACTGCTTTAAGGCTTTTCTCTCAAGCTGAAACTGTTATGTATCTTCACGGGCCTAGAGTGAAAAATGTTTTTGTAAAGTGCTTTTCCCAAGGATATAAATCATAGTCTTTCTTTAGGATTTGAACAAAGACCTCCAAAGCCACAAAACTACATTGACCACCAACATTATTATATAATTAATGAATGATCAAAAGCTTGTCATAAGTAAAATCATGTTTAGTTTACATATTAAGAATAAGCTACTTGTTTCTTATTCTGCAAATCAAGATACCAGGATGACCTCAAACAGAAATTCAAACTAAAACTTGCCGAGCACTTCCATGTAAGAATATGGGATCCTTAGAAAGTTCAGTGAATTGTTCTAGGATTCCAGAATATTTCTCCTACTCATTGGGATGGGGTGGTTCGATTTTGTGGGGTTGTTTTATAAGCATCCAAATCAAATGAGTAAAAGAAAAAATGTTAAATACACAACTTCTTATTACCTTCATTAGGGCAGCCCAGCTAGTTTGCAAAATTATTATTAAGAAATATTAAAAAAGGGATCATGTTTCCACATGTTGTCAATTATAAAAAAAAAAACAGCACCCCCTATGATTAGCCTAGTTTTGAGAGATAAAGTTTTCTCAAATACGAATGTCGCAGTTTTACAGACATGACCAGTTTATGATCAGGAAAGCAACATGCTGATAATATAAAAGCAAGCTTCAAACAAAGCTGTGCTGAAAATATGACACTTTTGATTTTTTCTCTTTTCAAAACATCAGAGATAATTGGGGAATTTAAAATTTAAGCAAATTTAAGCTGAACAATTTTCATATTTTCCATTTGCATGTCGTTAGCCTCTAAGAACATCACATATAGGAAGGGCGAATATTTTTCAAAAATGACAAAATCAACTCACAAGTTGGAATCTGGTGATGTACCTTTTCCACCATAACTTGCTCCTCAGGGAGGGGATGGCAGAAAGGCCATAATATAAATACATAACTACATGTACTAGACAGTTCATACAGCTGCCAAACCATGCTGAGGACAAGCACAAAGTATTGATGAATGCTTATTCATGTCAAAAGAAAAATTGCAATCATTACATTTTTTAACAAAAAGATTGTTACAAGATTTTCCTATGTTTCAGAGTTTGAATGGGCCAAGATCTTTTGGTTGCTTTATATGTGTTTCCATGGCCTATGAAGACACCTTTTAAGCTGCTCCTTTGCATCTTAAATCAAATGTCCAAACTTGAGAGAGTTAAATGTTAATTATTACCAATAAATACTGATGCAGATTTCTGACATTTCCACTCTATCAGAATAACAGATGAATGTCTTTTCTAATGTACCTTTTCAAAGTTGTAATATGTTAAATAAATAAATCTAAAGAGGAAATTTTTTTCTTTACAAAAAACACAAATGATGGTCTTTTATAAGAGGAACTTTTAACATAAATATTTCAACTTCAATCATGTTCTGGCTGTTTTCTTACATTAAAAAATGGATGATTATAGAGTTCTAACATGAAATTAACCAGCCTTTTGCACTTGCATTCTCAAACAGATCTCTATTTCTTTGAGAAGCTGGTAATAGGGAATCAGATATTGTTGGAGAGATTACAGGAACTTTTTTCTAAAAAAAAAAACAGATTTACTGATACTTTCCAGAATTTCCTTCCCTGAATCTGATATTACAGACAACATGGAGATATTTGTCTTAAACAGACATTCATTTTTGCTCAGGGTTTATTGTTTATTTAATGTCTTGAGGGATGTCTAGCTTTCAAATTAATGATATATTTGACCCTGAGACAAATAAAATTCACAATTTGGAAGAGTGCTGCGTATCATATAGTTATTTGATCTCATTCTTTGAAGTTGTATTTGTATCTTTACAATTAAATATGCAATGGCAACCATTGTTAGATCCTATATCAAGAGCTTTAGAGGAAAAAGATCTAGATCCACACACTGTATATGTTAACTTTACAATATTTTTTTTTTCTGTGGGGGAGTAAGTGAGCAAAATTAAAAATGCATCTGGCTCTCACTAATGCTTTTTATTAATGCAGATATGGTTACTGCTTTGGGAGTTAATTTGTTCATGATTTTCGTAAGATATCATTACCTCAGTGTTCTCTTCTACAATCGAAACTAAAAAACATCAGTTTGCCCTGCTATGCCTTTCATAGATAATTTCTAGAAGTAAAATATAGCATCTTCTTAATACATGTTTGCCTATGAGATCAGATATTTATTCTTTAAAGTAACGGAATGTCATTAAAGCTCATAAGCCAACAAAAACTACAGCATAATTGTATGACATTCTACAATCAGGAAATATATATAGACATTCATTAACCCTTACTGCTCACATACAAAATCATCAGCAGCATAACTTACACATGCCACCAGGTATAAACATCATTGTCCACCACCAAATGTTGAGCATACTGGCATGATGGAAAACGTGTAGGAATGTGATTTGGTCAAACTTTTTGCGAGCAATCATACACACTGTGTCCAGTAGTTCGATAGCTTTGGAAAAGAAATACCACCACAGCACCTTGGCCACCTATCATAATGGGGAAAAACATACTTTTAATCATATCTCTTGCAATAAATTCATCAAAATTTGAAAATTACACCTAGGTGGTACAATGTAAAGCAATGTAGCATTAAAGCATTTTGGGGGTGGTTTAGCTTGAATTCTCTTTTAAGAAACTTTTTAAAAATCAAAAAAGCAAAATGAAATAGAGAAGATCATCTGAATTTGTCTTTGTCCAGGAACATAGATGTTTAAGCTGTCAAGAACATGTGGTTTTTGATGAATTGTAAAGTCAGGAAGCAACCAATCCAGGCCTAAATAAGGTTAAACAAACAAAATATTTAATTTTAGCAAGTTCTCCCTTGCAAACAAACTCTTCTTGTTTGGATTTGGTACCAACAAAATCTTTTATATGAGTAGTATTCAACTGCTTCGAAGTTTTCCTCAATAGTATTTTTATTCATAATTAGACCCTTATTTGTAAAAAACCTAGGCGAACTTCATCAAATTTATTTTTGAGATTAAAATAACTTTTTAAGAGTATTTTGGGAATCGCTGATTGAAATCATTGTTCTTTATTCAGTTCAAGCTGCCATCCTTTCAAGAAATATCAAGTTCAGAAAAGAACAAAGAAAAAATCCTTAAACATTACTGTTTAAGTAAATCCTATGGAAGTGTTGTAATTAGTTCATTTTAATGCTACTCCTCAACTCTTTTTTAGCAAAATATTGGGTAGTTCTCAGTAAATTTTTCCATATTGAAATTTATATTCAGCTAGATTCCTGAAATCTTCAGAGACTCAAGTTTCTCTCTGGTTATGACAGTTCTAAATTTTCCCAAGTAGACACTAGTATTGGATCTTTAACAAATTTTGATCCATTAAGTTTTTTGGTGAATTTTACAAGTAGGAGAACATAAAATGCAAATCTGTTATGATATACTTCTCCTTTATTTCTTGAAAAGACTAATAAAGACATTCAAATATTTAGAGAACTTTTGTATAACAGTGCAATTGCAAAGCAGCTGATTTAGCAGGGCATATTTGATAATTATTTTGCTTAGAAATCAAGAATAAATTTTAACTGAAAAGATTCTTGTCAAATAATTTATATCTTTGTATATGATCACACTCTAAATATTTTTTTAGTTTCTAAAGGATAAAAATCATTGATGCAACTTATACAGTAAAAAATGAAAATGATTTTTTTTCTCACCCTAAGCTCCTTTGGATTTGATATAGAATCTTTGTTATATACTGCACACTGGAAATTATAGCTTGCATCATATGCGCTGAGAATAAGCTGCAAAAGAGAAATAATAGGGGGTGTAGGGCAAGGTAAAAAGATTGTCAAAAGAAAATTTACCTGATGAGTCTCATATCTAAAAAAAATTCATAGAACCAACAGATTTTTGCTCCCTAACAAGTCTGATGGAATTTGCCACTGACGATGCAAGAAGAAAAAAGGCAGACAAAATTAATTTTACTGAAAAACTGAAGTTAAAGAAAGAAAAAAAGGCTTAATTATTACATAAATCTTACAAAATATCTGGAAATATAAAAAATCATTTTACAGGTAATTTCACCTAACATAGGCTTTATTGTCTCCGAACCACAAAACTCAAGTTAGTTTCGTCAATACAGCCCATATCATACTACTACATCACAAATGTGGACATTCTCGAGATTTTATGAACTATAGTATTGGACAATTCAGGAAGCCATATGTTGAAAACGTTCTGAAAATGTGATCAACAGCAGCAACCTGGAAGAAAATTTTCTTTGTTCAAATCTTTCCAACACTGACAAAAAGGCGAAGTCACTCACAGGGCCATCCACGTGCACTAAGACTACTGGAAATCTTTTCCAGCTATCACAGCTGCTTGCCTAGTAAAATCTTGTTGACCGCAACAGCCCTACGTGACTATTCAGCTTCAGTTCAATATCTTTCTAGATTTCAAATCTCTGCTCCATGCTTTTCAAATCCTGGCAGCCCAGAGAGACGGACTGAGAGGAACATTTACTCTGGAATGCCATATTAGAGCTTTGTATTCTGAAATGGCATCCTCAGAGATTTTCTTGAAAACAAGTCATTTTGACTGCAACTGGAAAACTATTTCATTAAAGCCTGTAAAAAGATTTCAAACAGTCTGAAGTTACCAGATTCAACAGTGATAAAATCAAATTATCTATGGAAAAGTTCCAGCATCTTATGTCTTTTTGCTCTGGAGAGAGGCTCCTCATCAGGATGCATGACCACCAAAAGCATTACATGATCTTACCTCAAGACTAACTCTTGGACTTTTATAAAATTATCTTCTTAACCTTATCAAAGATGAACAAAAACCAGAGAAAATTTCTTCTCTTTCATTTCAAGTGTCTATGAAATAATTATTCATCTTTCGTCTTCTTTGCTAATGTTAATTTCATTCATAACTTTTTTGGTTGTTAGTCATTGGTGAATAATTATAGTGATTAAGAGCATTTTAACACTATACACTTAGAAATAATCTAACACGCTAAGTAAAAAGTATTATATTGTATAAATATTATATATTTTTATATAAATAAGTGCAAAATTTTGAAATTCAACTCAGAGTAAATGGATATGAATAATGTCTGCTTTGAGATTCATCATTGGCAAGATATCACAATATCGGTTGTCAGGACACTCATTAAAAACATGAAAATGATCATATTATAGATTTTTTGTTAAACCTTGTATCATGGTTGATTTTTTTCCAAAATTTGTTGTTGTTGTTGTTGTTATTATTGTTTAATTTGTATGTGAATTTAATAAACTGCTTGTTCGTTTTTTTATATCATTTTTGTGGAATATTAAATTTTTCAATTGCAATTTACATTAAACATAGTTCGTTCCATAGTTTATTACACACTTTCACATAATCAAATGTCAATTTGCTCTTTATGGTATCAATAAAGTCACTTTTTTACACATTAAAAGTGCACAGAAATATTTTATGACATGTAATATAATTGCAATGAATTTCACAAATTATTCTATATATCAAAATTGCTATTTGTACAAAACTTGTAAGTATTCACATGATCAATACATTAGATCTGTCTATATATTAAAGCATCAGTTCTTGATTAGGTTTCAAATTACTTAACAAAACGCGTTTAAGTTTTCAGACTGTTCAATAATAAAAGTTCACTTAATTTATTTTAGCACAAAAAGATATCTTTCAATCTGTTATCAAACTGGTGACATACATAAATGTCAATCATATGTTTGCTTATTGCTGTTTCCAGTGGAATAAATTCCAGCTATAATGAATCTGTAGAGCATCAATTCAAGGAATCTATTTTCTTGAGAACTTACCTCTAGAAACATGTAGGCTGACAGCACAACCAGACCTAGATTATAGACAACCATGAAGTACTGTAGCGAGAATGGCTTCCGATTCCGCATGAGTCTTGGGCCAATAAACACACATATCAGGTAGATGATGGTCAGAATCCATACTGGCCAGGGGGAGTCTTCTACTAGCAGCCAGTGTCTGGTTCGAGGGTCTGACATACACAAAAATATATGGGCTGAACCTTGCTACCATCATTAATTACAATAAAGCTAGAAGAAATTTCTTAGTTATTACAATGGTCTTTTTTGTCAGGAATTGCATTTGCTTACCAGATTAAAATGAAACATGTGTGTATTACAAGGTCTGGCATACATGGAAAGATACAGATAAAAAAAAAGTTGCTCTAGTAAATTTGACTTCATAACTAAAATAATGAACTTCTTATGGCAAGTATAGCTAGAATGTGATAATCAAGACCGAAGTGGTCAAAATAGACTATTTTCACTGGCATACCACTAAGAATTAGGGCTTGACAATCTTCTCTTGTGCAAGTGAAGTAGTTATATAAAAACTTATGCATGTCTTCAAGTATTTGCGTGTAAACTGGAAACATATTCCAGTACCACTTCCAGATGTGCAGCTGAGCTGCTTTACATAGCATTACTTAAGGTATAAACAATCACCCAACCTGAACTTAGATAGACAAAGATTATAAAATTACAAAGTGATCAAAATTCATTGCCAGTGAAAAAAAAAAAAACACACATGAGGCCATCTTGATATAGACGTGGTTTAGACCCACATTCAATCAAGCTTGTTTCCAAATCAAAATACCTTGTAAATTTGGTGAAATTTTTTCATTGACAATTTTTGCCAAAAGGTATTCCATAAAAGCCATAATAGTATTCTTCCTTGAATATGTATTATTTTGATGGCTAATGACACCAGCCGTTCAGATAACAGATAATGTATAACAGGCCAAAAGCAAGTACATCTTACTGGAAAGAAATTGTTTTTCCTGTATTTGAGAGATCAGAGATACTATCCGTTTTTCGATCTCATCTCATCTCATATCTCATATCTCATATCTCATATCTCTCTCTCTCTCTCTCTCTCTCTCTCTCTCTCTCTCTCTCTCTCTCTCTCTCTCTCTCTCTCTCTCTCTCTCTCTCTCTCTCTCTCTCTCTCTCTCTCTCTCTCTCTCTCTCTCTTTTTCTCTCTCTCTCTTTCTCTCCCCTCCCTCTCTCTCTCTCTCTCTCTCTCTCTCTCTCTTTCTCTCCCCTCCTTCCCTTTCTTTCTCTCTCTCTCTCTCTTTTTCTCTCTCTCTTTCTCTCCCTCCCTCTCTCTCTCTCTCTCTCTCTCTCTCTCTCTCTCTCTCTCTCTCTCTCTCTCTCTCTCTCTCTCTCTCTCTCTCTCTCTCTCTCTCTCTCTCTCTCTCTCTCTCTCTCTCTCTCTCTCTCTCTCTCTCTCTCCCTTTCTCTCTCTCTCTCTCTCTCTCTCTCTCTTTCTCTCCCCTCCTTCCCTTTCTTTCTCTCTCTCTCTCTCTCTCTCTCTCTCTCTCTCTCTCTCTCTCTCTCTCTCTCTCTCTCTCTCTCTCTCTCTCTCTCTCTCTCTCTCTCTCTCTCTCTCTCTCTCTCTCTCTCTCTCTCTCTCTCTCTCTCTCTCTCTCTCTCTCTCTCTCTCTCTCTCTCTCTCTCTCTCTCTTTCTTTTCCTTTCTTTCTCTCTCTCTCTTTCTCTCCCCTCCCCTCTCTCTCCCTCTCTCTCCTCCTCCCTCCCTCCCTCTCTTTCTCTCGCTCTCTCTCATTCTCTCTCACGCTCTCTCTCTCCTCTCTACCTCCCTCCCTCCTTTTCCCCCCTCTCTCTCTCGCTCTCTCTCTCCTCTCTACCTCCCTCCCTCCCCTCTCTCTCTCTCTCTAAACAAAGATAAATACATTAGGTATTCCCGAGGCAGACCAAAGTAATAAGAACGCAGCAGCCCAAGTGATGATTGTTTGTTTCAGAACGCTCCATCAATATCCATCGTCAGGCGAGATGGGATCATTAACTGAGTAATTAGGGGTGAAGTTTTGGTCTAAATGGCTGATATCGACGTTAGCTCAGTAACTGGTGGGTCGTGGACTTCGGCCCTTGTCAGGCCAAACTTCTATCAGATGTCCTTGTATTAACATGGTCAAATGCAAGCAGCAGCTTGACATTAGTGTGCAAGATTATGAAGATCACTCAATAAACGCAGACTTGCACTTAGCGGAAATCTGTGGTCCTCTGAGGTGACACAGCATAAGTGTCTCCACCGTAAGATTGAAGAGCTTATCAATGGTGATTGAGTGGAGACACATTTGTGTGATTGCGGTAGCACTTCTTCATTTAATGTTTTATAACCAGCTTCCGCGGTTGTGAGAAAAAAAAATTTTAAAAAAGGAAAAAACTTTATAGACAACTTCTTACCAATTGTAATTTTTCCTTTTTCTTCCTCTCTCACTTGAAATCTTAAAGCAGGATATATAAAGAAAAAAAATGAATTCAATGGAATTCGATCTGTCCCCTCTTTCTCTTTTTTCCTCCTTGTAATGGAAAGGCGAAGAGAATAAAAGAATGATTGAATACAGCATAAAAACTCACCAGCATGTGGGTGTGCTTCGTCATACTGCCGCATCAGGTCCTTAACAAAACTCGCCATCTGTGTGTTTTCTGGAGAAGACAAAGGTTTAGGGATATTAGTTATCCAATAGAACCCTAAAGGAGAATGTGGCGCCTACAACAGTATTATCCCTGTCTATCGTGGCAATTATTACAAAAGAAATTTGCGGATAACTATGTAGTATAACCAGAAGCATTTAATAAGCATCGAAGCCAAACAGTTCAGCACATCGATCTATCATGAGCAAAGATTTGAAGTGGATTCCAATTCAGGTGGCTGAAAATAAATGGACTTTACTCTTTTTGACATTCAGTTAAAATAATTCCAAATGCTCACATTATTTTATATCATGACTACTGGCACGTCTATCTTCTGTATTTCACGATTTGCTGAGGCGTTATCCATTTCAGTGCCATAAAAATATTTTTAAAAAAATAAAAAAGGAGTTTTGCTTCGTCCTCGATGATCCACGCGACTGCACTGCTGTATGAAGCTGGAAAATCTAACCACACCAAATAAGGCTCACAAAGGGCAAGTCTACTTCAAGCCTTTATGCCTTTCGTGTAAATTCTTCATACAAAGTCAGTCTGGAGTTCTGATAAACGGATAAATTGTACAAGCAGGAACTATGAATTACGAGGTGGATTCTCTCCATAGCACGTATCATATTTTCCTGACCGTGAGCGGAAACAAGTGGGGCGAATAGTGGTGCGACTAGATAATTATCAAGAGTTGAACAACACCGTAACAGATGACTGTTGCAGTATACATGCTCATTTTCACATAAATTAGTCCTAGAATTGCAAAGTATTGCCGCTGTATTTATTTTTTTAAACATAAATGCAGTTTGGTCGCTTATATGGCGAATATGATTTAAGTAAATGGAGAGGTAAAGCAAGCTGGAACAAAAACCAATCAGCGAGGTGGTTGTGAAACTAAAACAAGTTTCAGGATTGGCTAGGACGACAACGAAAACGAGGTGCTTATCAGTGATTGTTGACTTACGGAAATAAAGATGTGCAACAAATTAACGCCATGCAAGTCGTGAATAAGAAAACGAAAGGAAGACGAAATCCCCTCCACCTGGTCCAACAAATATAATTTAATGAAAGAGTAAATTAACTCAAACACAGCAATCGCTGATTCCTGTGTGCGCGACGTACTGAGAGGATCTTCTTAAGAATTGCCTCTTAGTTTGAAGACGCATAGTTTACCTTCATGTTTTAACTCCAGTTTTGAGATCCACACAGTCGGCTGGTGGGTTTAGGGGCCTTAACTTTTCAGTTCCGCTTTGCCCGACGGACGTTTAAGTTTGATATGCAAAAAGCCCTGAGATCAGCATGTTGTGGAAAGGGCTATACCAACCCAGACAAACAAACGAACCAATTCCACGTCTAACTTTTATTGTTTTGTTTTTTTTCCTTGACAAGATCCCTCGCCATTCACCTGAATAAATCCAAATTCGTTTGCACATTAGATGGGAGTTGGATTGCTCGCTGATTAGACTGTATTACCACTCCTTTCTCGCACATTATCTCGTGCGAATGTGTAAACGATGCCCACTCAGGGTGGTAGAAATGGGGACCATATTGCGGCAAGAAGACTAAGTTTTAGAGAGGATAAAGATGAATTATTCATAAGATCAAAATAAGATCATACATGAAACTTAACAGTCAATGTTGCTTGTCAGAAATAGTAGGGTCTAACATCAGAAGATCAGTTAGAACTTAAAACTCTGACAAGTAAATCTATTAATGATGCTGAGAAATCTAGTCGTAAAGAACCGTACGTAACAATTAATCACATCTAAAAACCTGCCAGTGCCGAGTCGCACTATATGAAGTATATTGTTTTTATGTTTTTATGTTTCACTGTGCAGTCAATTATTGTGGAATTAGAAAAAATTAAAAGAAATAATATATAATATTTAATAAAATTAAGAGTGGAATGAGTGTCGTGTGAAACTTGCAGGCAAAGAATGGTAGGCAAAAAGAATATCAAAGGTTATTCATCATAATTATTCCGCGTATAATTTTCTTACAACCAG
Organism: Elysia crispata; assembly: GCA_033675545.1. Lineage (NCBI taxonomy): Eukaryota > Metazoa > Mollusca > Gastropoda > Plakobranchidae > Elysia > Elysia crispata. The sequence continues at coordinate 1,840,499 of JAWDGP010003066.1, read as the reverse complement.
GATAAAAGAATTGGCTCCATTTCTTTTCTTTTTTTTTATCTTTATAAGGAAGAACATATAGTAGGTTGTAAGAATGAAACGTGCGTGAAAAGATACTAGCGTCCATTTCCACGTGCCCGTGCTAATTCATACATAAAATGGTCTGACGGAACTTTATCACTTCTACTGCTCATTTCTGGACCACGTCTCCTAATATGCCCTGCCGGGGACGAGGCCGCTGTTTGCCTATTATTTTAAAGTCACATTCAATCTGAGGCCAGAAGTAACAACGTCCGTTTTATTGTTAAATAATTAATTGTTGAACCAGCATAACTTTGAATCGTGTTATTTTCAAAAGATGAGGATTTAAAGAATTTATGGAGGCAGTCACAGATTGTGTATCTGACTGCTTATTCAAACAATACCATAATTGCTGTCGCAATAAAAATTAGACAACCTAAAAGGGACATTGATTCAAATAATAACGGGTCCAAAAAAGTTTTAAACACTCAGAAGGCCATGAAAATCATCAAATTAGCCTTAAACTGTAGCCAAAGAGACAGGGTCAACCAGATAAAGCATTATAAATGGTCATCTTAATCATTTCTGTTTGCAGTATCTTTGACAGTGTAAATTTAAATTTAGACAGATAATATTGGCCATCTCAAAGTGCATTGTGATTTTATTGGCTATATATATAAATGTGTGCGTATATATATATTTGCATATGAGGGGCTGCTTAGCACTTTGGAAAAAAAATAAATAGAGGCTGAAAAACCAAGTTGTTATACATGAGAAGACAGTTAATTAAGAATGAACAGTAAATATTGGACTGCATTTGAGCAAGATTTTTTTTAAATGACAAGAGTGTATTACCGGAGTTGGATATGAAAGGCATCCAGTCGAATCTCCCAAACAACTGAATCCAACACAACAATCTTGTGATGATAGCCATGATTACTACGCTCCAACGCGAAGTCTAACCATACATCAAATATTAAAACTTGCACTCAATAAAGCTTCGAAAGAAGATTAATTATTCTGTATTTTTCATGTGTACCAGATGAGTCAAATAATTCAGGCTGTGTTTTTCAAGGCTAGACGTGTTCAAATACAAGCCTGAAAATGAACCAAACGTATGGAAAAAAACTCAAACGTAAGGAAAAGGAGAGCGGTAGAGAGATCTAAATGGACAAGGCAGGTAATAAACGAAGGCGTGTATGTGAATATCGGCATATCATAAAAAATGTGCAAATGTTGATCTAAAGGTCAATAGTTTTAGTTTGGTTAGCGCAGATCAATTGTTAATAAATATTGCTATGTAATGGTAATAGACCAGTATGTTTTTGGAAGCGCTATTCGCTCGACAAACAGAGCGGTGGTAATAATATGTTAAATCCAGCAAACATGGGTTTTAATTAGTAGGCTGTAGAATAGGCTTTCTTTAGGTCTTGGGTCATTATTTTCATTAAAACGTCGAGATCAAAAAATTGTTTCAGAAGGTAACCCCCATCTAAGAGTTCAACGTGGCACAAAGCTTTTCTAAACGACGTTAGTTTCATGTGGAAGACATTGATCCAAAAATTTAGAGCATACTATCCGCCACAAAAACTAATAAACATTTACTTCATCAAGAATACATAAACTGTAAGATGCATTTAAGATAGTAGAGGATGAAACTGCCTTTATCGGGATAAAAAAAAAAAAAAAACATGAGAAAGTTCTATCAGAGCAATATACGACAACACAGAAGCCCTAATTTTTCTTGTCACAGTTTGAGCGTCGTAAAATCGAATTTTTTTTTCTTCAATATTGAACATACTTATTTCAATAAATAGAATCCATGCTTATTGAAGACTCTTGGTCATTAAGACGCGATCGATTCCTGAAATAATGTAAAACTAAGGAATATTGTTACAACCTATTTTAGTAAACATACTGCATTTATAGTGAAATGTCATCCAACGGAGTTCATGTATTTTGCCTATGTTTTTGGTTAATGTCAGTCGTTAGTCTTCCTCCTCTTTCCCTCCCTCACATAAAGGTCCCTGTTACAGTACATTCAATTATGAATACACGGGAGTGCGCTGTAGATCCCGTGACATCAATTATAACATTTCCGTGTATTCCGGATCCGAGTTCAGATGCACATTACATTTTTTTTCTGTTTGAATACAGGGTGAGTATCTGAGCACCTTGTTTCTGAACATAATGAGAGCGGCATATTTTTCCTCAAGATATTTACAAGGCTTTAGAGCTATGCGGGAGGTTAAGAAATATTGAGAATAAAAGGAAAACTTGTCGAAATGATCATTATTTCACAAAATTAGCGACATCGTGATTGTATTTCAAAAACTTTATCTCTACTACTTCCTGTTTATCATCTATCTATAGTGTTTTGGGTTTGTTTGCTTTTTTTTTTATTTAGTTTTGCTTGGGGTTTTTTTTTTTCATTTAAAAATTTAGCAAGATTGGCCATAACAGCAAACAAAATGGATTTATAGTTTAAAGGAGTGTATGAAATTTTCTTAGGCTCCACAATACTTGTTGTCCTATTGTCCAGAAGCGATACTTATTTGTGTTAATGGGCATGCAATTAGTGGAAATAATTACTATTCATTGTGCTTGGTAGGACGGGAGAAGACAGATCTGTTCAGTACAAAATGATGTTACAGCTAGTGCAGGTGTGGCGAAAGGTAAAAACATTTGCAAAGGTAGTACAGATATTATTAAGAGGCACTTACAAACTAAAATTAATGTATTTGGCAGCCATAAGTTATTTTTGTCGGTTATTCTCGGTATAACGGGTCATCATTAATAGATCTATCTTTTAACCCCTTAGCCTACATACAGACCTAGATACATGCAGCGTAGGTAAAGATAGATGCACGATAGATTCAGGTACTTAAAGATGATCTCCATGAAAAAAATTATATAGGCTGGTTAGTTTATCAAATGGTATATTGACCGACTTTTCGAATGACGTATAGATATACGACTGTTCTAAAGTTAAACATCATTTATTGACACTGTTGAACGACTGCCTACTCAAGGCGAGTATCTAATATATGTATACAAATATATTTGTTTCGGCTCAAAAACGAATCTTGTTCTGCAACGAAAATATTTTCTTTTTTTTTTTAATATCATTTCCTTCTTTGCCCTCTTCGAGGACGAAATAGATAAGCTTACCTAATTGTCAGCAATAACTTGTAGTTTGCACAAAGGCAAGTTTGGTATGGTTTTAGCGAGATATAAGCCACTGTTTTATTCATCGCTGTAATACTAAAGGGTACTTCTTCCTAAAAACTAGTATTATCCATTAAAGAAGCAAAACTGGACAAGTTATTCAATATTTGTAATCGCTCTATATGAGTCAACGATGAAAAAAAAAATGCCTGCACAAATCAGTGATTCATTTTAAAGCTCTATAGTTTAAGGAAGATGACGTTCAGGCGGTGAAGACAAACTGATCAATCAAGGGTAACGTGCGGAAGACATTAGAAGAGATATAATTAATAATAAATATACGCGATATTGTCGGGGCTTGTTGCGAGAGGAAAATGGTATTCTAAGAATGATGATAATTATATACTGGCGCTCTTCCACAGCTGTAGTTATGTGAGGACATAATGATAGTCGCCTGTTCGAATCCAAAGTGTGTGTGAGCGTGGGCGTGTGTGTACCTGCGTTTGGGCCTTTTCCTGTAATACTGAAAACTGAACGGGACATAGTTTATCAAAAACAGTCCTTTTTTTTTTTTTTGCGAAAACCTAGAAGCATATTAAGCTTTTCATTTTTTAAATTTTTTTCTTAATAATGTATCCGGCTTATATTGCCAAAAAATTTTCTAGACATTTTGTAATTTTTATAGATATAAATGATTGTAACATAATGAGTGGTAGAAGTAATGGAAATTATCATTCTTTGCTGATGCAACTTGTAATGTTTAAAAAAAAAAAATAGGCCCAGAAAAAAATGACACAACCTTTGCTTCGTTTCCAGAACTAAAAATTTTGAAGAGTACTTTCAAGATAAAGTGATTAAGTTTGATAAACAACAAATCATGGTGTGAACTGCGTTTTTCAGAGATAAGCCTTAAGTCATGTCAATGAAACAGCCTAGCCTTGGTCTCTTTCAAAAAGATAAAAATCGGACCGGCAGTTCGAGGGTGGTTTAAGGAGCAAAATCCAAAGGGCACATTCAGAGTAAGTCAGCTGGATGCAAAGCACGATTAAGCTAATTATAGTTTTCGGTGAACTTTGAAGTTATAAATACGTCCCCGATTATGATAACTCATTTCTTATTCAGCTTAACATTACAGTCTGCGAAGGACCCTTTTCTTATTACATGTACCAATTAGTTGCTGTCCAGCTCCACGTTGATTTGAAATAATGATGAATTACATGTTTTAATAGGTTTTATCTAAAGGTTGCATGGTATGACGTTATAATTAAATTTAATTGGTTTGAAAATATTCATCCTCTTATGGTCCCTTCATTTTTGGGGCTTTATTTCAAGGTATTTAATGTTGGTAATTTTGGGAGTATTCCTTGAGGGTCAAGTCATAACTACTGACTCCCTAAAATGTAAAAATGAAGTACATGGAAGTAAGATGAGACGGAGGAACGCTGCGATTTTTAAGCGAATCAAAAAGATCGCAAAGACTATCTTAATATTATTCTTTAAATGGGTATAAAACCTGGTTTGAAATAAAAATTGAAGCTTGAAACAAGAATGTGATACATAGACCCCTAATGACATATGACGACAATTAACACAGTATTTTGGTTAATACTTTAAGTTCAGTTGCAATTGGAATACCATTACAAATAGAAAAAAGGAAGGAGGAAAAATATATCTTTTGAAATTTTTAGAAAAAAATACATGTATATCCGTATCTTTGCCTCACACAGAATCATCTCCACAGCGCATACATAAAAACAGCACCAGTAGTGCTGCCGCATCATTCATAGATATTTTCAGCAAGTAGCGATTTTAAAAAAAAACATGAGCGTGTTTGATTCATTAAGATCTCAGTCGCGGTAGTAACATTGAGGATGGGAATCCATATGATAGTGATCAAGTGGCTTGTTTATCGGATATTGCCCATACACAACAAAATAAACCCAGGCCTTGTCAAATTTATTTAATGATTCCCTGCCGAGCAAAGCAGGCCCAAAGACTAAGCCATCAACGGTAAAAATGGGTTTCGACTTAGGGATCTCTTCCAGCTTCTATGCGACCAATCTCCCCCACGACCTACTGCCCTACAAAATGAGTATAGCAAATACGATTAGCAGAATAATACGAGTGTTGCTCTTCGAAACGTAGGAGCAAAACATTAGGGTGTAGTGTTAACTAGCGCCACACATTAAAGTGCATAGAGAAATTGAAATCATTTAAAAGCACTTACAGTACTGTTCAAAGGCCCACATATTCAATTCACAAATGATTAGCAAAAGAAAAAAAAAACCGATGCAAATGGAAGAAAATATATTCTAAAAGCATGATTACCCGTTAAAATAAACAAGTGTGAAAGACAACTACCTTGAAAAAATGCAAACTTCACAAAAATAATAGACTTTCTCCTCCACAGCCACAGCCACACAACTGCAGTGAAGAAAAGCGAACTTTTCAACAATGAATAGGTGATGAACACTATAACAATAAAGAAAAGCAAACCTTACAATAATAACACTTTTTAACAGATATCTTCTCTGGACCCACTCACAGTACAGTTTTACAATAGAGAACCTTCAGACATCGGAATTTTTCTCAATTTGTCATGAAGGAGAAATCTCAAGCAGAAAATAAACTTAGTTTGTGAGCAATTTTTCCGCAGACTTCCTTTCTGTTTAGTTCTCATAAAGTGGTGCCGATGACCCATCACAGATGTGGTGCAAAAGTGATTCCAAATACAATGTAAAAACGTGCAACTGCTAAGACAATATTACAGAGAAAAAAAAAATGTAAAGGTGCCGGAATTTTTTTTAGACTACCCTAGATAGCTAAAGCTTATAATTATCCTAGATCTAGTCACAATAATTATTTGTGTAACTCATGCAAAGCAAAGTTAGAGTGGCAACTAACTAAATGGCTTCACTTATGTTTCTATGGTTCCTTGTTGACAAATAGTGGATCTGGTCGATATCTCAGATATAAAGCAGTATAAACCTACGGAACGCGTGCAGAAGAAGCAGAAGATTGTGTTTACATTCGCAACCGCCGCTCCGGAGAAAACAGAAACATAAACCAAAAACCGCGATGACCCATTACAGATTACTATTGTGATCAACCAAATGTGGTGAAAAAGTAAAAATGTGCAAATGCTCAGACAATTTTGCAGAGAAAAAAATTAAGGGCCTTTATTATATTTTTTTATTATTATTACTTATTGGGTTACCCTGGATTGCTAAAGCTTATAATTATTCTAGATCTACTCACAATCTTCATAACTCATACAAGACAAATTAAGCGTGGCAAGTTAATAAAATGGCTTAACATGAATGTTTCTATTGTTACAAATTGACAATTAGTCGATCTGGTCGATATCTTAGATATTAGACAGTATAGAAGTACGAAATGCTCGCAAAAGAAGCAGACGTGGTGTTTACATTTATTTTTTTAATTTTTCCAGTTTTTTACTCCATTAAAGTATACTGATATGTTTTTTACATATCAATATTTATAAATTAACAATAATTTAATTTAAAAAACGCCACCAGCTTTGAAAATTGTAAACCGCTGAGAACAGTCTTATAAATGTTATTTGGTTCATCATAATGAAGTTGGCAACAATTTTTGAGAACTAATAACAATAAATTTATACTGAACTTTGAAATGCAGTTTTTAGCCTAAATCCAAAACTTTTCTTTCATTTTTATCGTTCCGCGTGGCAAACTGATCTCGAAAGATTAAAATTCAGTAACCTTCATCACTGTAAAGTGAATGGTTTTGGTGGAGATAGCAGAGAAAGAAATTAAAGTTGCCCTTTACGATAATATTATAGATAACAAAGCATTACAAGCATGTATCTTCTGTACTACCACGTGACTGGTTATTGGATAAACTATAGGGTTCATACGTGTCGCATAAAATGTATGTGTAAAATTTCATCCTCTTCCTCTTATAATTAAAATACTGTTAAAGACAGCATACTAGGCCGTTTATCAGTGGTGTTCCGCAGAGTGACGACCATGTTTTATGAATACGCAATGTACTCTACACATTTAGCAGTGACTCTCTTTCCCAAATGATAGCCTAAAGGAATCACAGTTTTTTTGTTTGTTTTGTTTTTGCCATACGTACATAACCTTGAGCCACACTCTTTTTTTTATTAAAAAAAAAAACAAAACAAGTCATTCAGCTCTGCGCCCTCTCCAAAAACAAACACTATGCTGCGCAGAAAAATGAAGTCTAAACACATAAAACCGTAGTGAAGCAGAGCTTACTTTAACATTTTATTTTCACCTATTGCTTTCATATCAAATGTACGTACTGTGACATTCAACTTTCCACTTATTAGCTTTATCAATTTAAGATCTATAGTGAAAGAACACACACACAAAAAAAAGGAAAAATCGAAGCCAATAAACAGCAATGCTTCTGGTGTCTGTTGCCTCACACGTTCGATATAAACTAACCGCACTTTATTTTTTTTTTATTTTTAATTTAACAATGCTGGTGCTATCTTAACAAATTTTATACTGGTTTAAAGTATTTGCTTTCTGAACAAAAGCGCTCTTGCCTTCATCCATTGAGAAATATAACGTGTTCATATCATGTAAGAGAGAGAGAGAGAGAGAGAGAGAGAGAGAGAGTCGAAACATTATACACATGTATTGTATTATTAAAGTTTCGTTTTGTTTTGTAAATAATGGTAATAGTTCAGAAAACAATGGAAGAGAAATGGAAGCTGCAAACCTTGGGAATAGAGAGAGTCTTGCCCAAACTAACAATGAAACAAAACAGAAACAAAAAGAAATTTTAATTTTAACGTTGAGGAAACATGCGGAAATCACTGGTTCTTACCCATGATAATAGCACGTTTAGGGTCTCGTCACTGCAAAGAAAACAGAAGCCAACACAGCATATATAAATTACACAGTCAGCTTGATTGAAGTCCGAGGTATATCAAAAGTATTGGTCAACTTAACGTGAACTTCAATGTAAGAACACTGTGTAAATTGTCAAGTATTATGTGAAGCTAAACACTGGGACATTAATTATGGAAAAAACGAATTGTTCGCTTTCGAATCGAATGGTAAAATTTACGGTGAATCTATTAAATGTTTTGCTGAAAAATAATGAGCATGCATATACACAAGGAAAAGATCTACATTAATGTCAGTATGTCATATTAATCCTCGCTGGCTCGTGATACGCAGCTGGGGTCCAAACAGAGGATGGGTCGAGAGGGTGCACAGTGAAATCGCCGTGAAACTGAAGCTTTTAAGCGGTGATCACCGAATGTAAGGTAACTAACCACTAACGCAACAAGTCACAACCATCGGTGCGATAGCTCCTGACAACTATATTAATCTTGTTATGTAAACCACTGAAGCCAATTGTTCTAAATATACAACCTACAGCATCTCTCTAACCCACTGAGGCCTTGGAGGTACGGTGGTTACAGCCAACTTTCAGGTGAAAATCAACTGTCAATAATTAGGTCAAAAAGGTCGGCAGCTGAGTTTTGATAAAGAGATAACTTAAAGAAATGATTGTGCGTATGTGAGTGTTTTAAGAGATGTTATAAATGAGGTAAACATGGCAACTTTAGTCTGTTGGTTCCTTCCCTCCTGCTTCCTTTTATCTCTGATTTAACTTTGAAGAAAGCAGCCAATCAAAATAACAAACCCCGTTGCTCTTGTGATCTGTTAAAATAAATGAAAAGTTTGTTGTTGTTTTTTTAACGGACTTAGATCATCCTTTACAAGGTTATCTTAGTTCTCTTCCACAATCAGTCCCTTGGACAAGGTAGAGAGAAAATGTAGCACTAAACGTAATCAGCGACAATGTGGCCCTCAAAGAGCCACAGATACCCGTCCAGATCACAAATTGGACGTTCTGTATCTTGTTTCAGACCAGTGGCTAGAGCTTCAAAACTGTCTTTATTCAGCTTATTAAGCAAGCCTTTTTCAAGTAGAGCGAGGGCGAAATGATAAAGTCCCAAACACATCCACCGACGAAACCGCAATACAAATCGTGACAGAAAGTCGATAACAGTTAGAAAGCATGAACCAACCTGTAGCAAGCCACAGTACTATTGCGGCTACCATGTAAAATAGATAACTTTGATATAGAAAATGAAAAGGCAGAAAGGGACAGGAGTCTAAATTTACAGAGGGCAAAGGGGGAAAAAAGACAGCAAAAAGTAAAGGCTGCTCAAGCGATGTTTAGTTGTAAACGTTTACTGTGTAATTCTGCGAGGGGTTTCTTTTCATGAGGTGATTCCTCTTGTAACACGGTCCGTAAGTCTGCGTCGTGCTACAGGAAACGTAAGTTAAGGTAACCGTCACTGTTTTGCTTTTTAAAATGATTAAAATGGTCGATCTTCAATTCCGCACTCACCCAGCGGGCGACGCTTGATTAGGAATATTTAATTATACCATGCAGAACGCGAGGTTCCCAAAATGTTTTAACTCAAAGATTCAAGAGGTTTTTTTTAAAGTAGATTAACTATTTCAATGCTCAAGGTCTAGATCAGTATCGGTTTTCTTAGCACACCTCGATCAGCGTCTTATTTAGCGGGCGACGGGCGGCGAGCGGGGCCAGCGGAAGGCTAAGCCGGTGGAGCCACCTTTATCGAGGCCACGCCAGTCACATCACGCCATCGTGACGATTCCACTCCACACTCTTGTCGCTAGCCAATCTCTGGTCGCGGTTGTCTAGAGTGTGCATTACCGTTATCTATTTCTGGATGGGCACTTGCGCGACGGTGTTTCCGAACTTTGATCTCATATTTTTCCATCACTCAAACCAAACGATTCAAGGATGTACCGGTAGTTTCTAGATGTTATTCAAGAAATGCTTTTCTAAGTCATTTTTGCTTCGTTCTAATGCATAAATCGCGCGTTAGATGCAAATGCAAGAGCGCTCACTTATTCTATTCTAGAAAAATCTATAGCCGGGCAGTAAAGGCAAACACTTCATACATAAATATTAATACTACGAGCATGTTTCAGACTCGTGATAACATTAAGTTAATTTTTTTTTTTTTTTGCGGTGAAAGTAAAGATAAGAAATCTTGACTCTCAGTTAATTTGAAAATTATTTAATAGATTTGTCAAGTTGGGTTTTATTTTTGAGTCTTTTGAGTCTTATGAAACGGAAAGCATACTTGCTTTGTATCGTTTTGGTAGATTTCAGAGCAGAACGCGCGATCATTTTTTTTTTCTATATTTTTTTCCCCAACTATGCCTTGCAACCACACATCGAGCTTTATTGCAACAATCAATGATTAATTAACTGAACTTTAAGTAGCTGTTAAATCAACATATAATTGAGTTCCAACGCTTGCAATATGCAGCATATGCCAATATCATATATAAAGGTTACACCCAGTATTTACAAAAGTGAAGACAAATGGGTTGGTACATTGACAGGGAAAATGTTGAGTGTTCAACCTATTCATTGTGGATATAATTTAAAAAATGTCATTTAGGTGGATCGGTACGGCAGCTTTTATTCACCACAGTTATATATCGATATATATATATATATATATATATATATATATATATATATATATATATATACATATATATATATCCTACTCAAAGGATCGAGAATGGATGAAGTAAGGATATTACCAGAGACATAAAACACATTTAAGAGACAATGTGTCGTGTGTTCCAGTGACTAGCTTCCAACTAGTTTTAAATGTAAAACAGAAATAGTTCGAACTTCAATACACAGGAAAAGTATCAGCATAACTCAAGAGATTAAAAAGAATCGTTTTGCTTTTTTTTTTTTTTTTTTTTTTTGTAAATAGCGCAGAAAAACCTTTTCAAATCTTATAAGTGAACGACAAAGTAGGAAGGAAGCGGCGCGAGTCCGAATGATCAGTTCTAAAAAAAAAAAAAAAAAAAAAACCAGTCATAGTTTTGTGCACTCTAACCGAGCAACGTAACCGCGTGGATTATCATAGTGACCCACGTTAATGTTTTATCAGTTTATGATCCATAAATCTTCAAAATTACAAAGGTTAACATTCACTTTGTGTGATATGCGTTCAGAATGGTTTTAGGTATATTGTGATACTGCTTCCTTCAAACTGCCACATCTGCTAGTTTCTTTACAAAGAAAAACAAGCAAAAAATAGAACCGAAAGTTCATTTGGAAAAAAAAGTTATTATTTCCAATTTTCTGTTATCTGCATACTTTTTTGTTTACGTCCACATATTGCAGCATTATTGCCTTTCTTGTACCTGTTTTTTTTTTTAACCTCTTGTCCATGTCAACATAACACAGCATCATATCTGTCTTGTCTTGGGTTCACGTGTATGTTTTTGTCATTGTCCACTTATAAGAAACAGTAAAAAAAAAGCCATTGGCATCAAGAGATGATTCTTATCTACCGCCCATTATATGTGTACATGTACAAATTTGGTTAAAACAGATCCAACATCCCAATGTGCGTTTTGATCATATGCACACGTGCATAATGCGCACATAATCGAGAAACAAGAATTAAGGATGTATTGCTTGTATACATCTATGATTCAAATGAATACAAAAGACTTAAGAACAATGCATATATGGTGAAACTGTGCAAGCCCTAGACGTTCTTTCATAAGCATAATTTTCCAGGAAAAATTTTATGAGGAGCTGAAGCGTCACCAAAGAGGCCTATTTATTTTGTATATAACTCCCATCCTCCTAATATGTTTTGGCTCGGAGTTCAAAATAAATACAATAATAGGCCACTGAGAATCATCCGGCCCATGGCCATTTTTCGAGACAATAGATTATATAGTTTCTCTTTGCCCTTATAATCCATGGTGCAAGAAAGGTGTAAAAGGCGAGACCTACGCGAGATGGGCTAGAAATTCATAGTGATGCACACTACATATCAAATCTGAACATCTTATTTTTCCACGCGCCATATTATTTGAAGAATGGCTTTGATAACCTTTCTCCCTTCTGTGAAGATTTAAATCCCAAATGTAACAGAAGAATCATCTATTTCCTCCTTTATAACCTAAATAAATACCACTTTTAGCAAATTCCGATATATTTCAATTCAATTACTGGGACTGAAGCAGATAACATTTAAACAGGCCATCGCCACTATAATCGCCACTCAAACTTTTTTTTTCGTTGCACGACGTGGGAAAAGTACTTGGCTGGACTGGTCGTGTGAGACGTTGTAAGGTGGAGCGCTGAGAAGCAGAGGCTCGGTATAACCAAAATGCCTCAAGCAAACGGCGAGGCAAGCATAATGACTCAAAAGGACAGATCTATTTCGATTTGCATAATGATTATCAAGTTGCACATCAAGTTTATAGCTTTCAAAATGGATCCCTGCTAGTATGAGGATCATAATCTTCGAAAATTTGACTGAAAATTTGTTGAATGGAAGGGGTGAAAATCGTTGGGGTTTATGTATGTGTCTTTACATTTTTTTTCCCTGCTGGAAAAACAAGATTGAAGGGTGCTGGTGGTCATGTCGTTACACATGAATCAAAAGGTTCATCTTCATCGATTCGATGCATAGCGCCGCCGATGGTAAAGCATAAAAACTAAAGCTCTGTGGTCATCTTGCAGATTGGGCTCTGTCCTAAAGATCATTGTCTTATTGGCTGAGAGAAAAGAGAGGAGTAGATGAAAGACTTCGCGTGTGTTCTGCTGCTGGACCAAGCTTGAAAATTGCAATCACTGGCGCATATATTGAATTAGGTAAAATGTTTACAATCGATTCATTCGTGTGAGGTGAGTGACAATGTGTGCGCTAAAGAAACATCAAGAGCAAAAGGACATGTGTCTGTTTGGACCAACAATACGAGACTCAGCGGTGAAAACCATGCCCCGTGATTTAAATGGTTACCTAATGTAGCATTCATGAGTGGAATTGGAAATCACATAGTTGTATCGACTGGTACTCGCACCGCCAAAAGGGCCGTATTGATTTATAGTTTAAAGAGAAGCTAAAACTTGGACCATTTCGCTTTCCACTATCAGCAAGCATAACAGAGGTATTCTTGCCCCAAATAACACCTGAAAAAGGAAAAAGAAAAAAAAGAAAACACAATCGGTTGTAAATTCTGGCTTAAAAGGCGGGTTATTACTTAAAATTCATTCCTTAATATGAGTGACGAATGACACCATTTGACAAAGAAAAATGGGAAATATTATCTCCGTCTGATTAAGGTCATCAAGTCATCAAGGTGAATTGGTACTGTGTCAAAAGGAAATTCGCTGGACTCAGAATTGGCTCAAAATGTGAAATCAAACAGAAAAGGATAGGGATTTCTAATCTCCATCGATGTAACGTTATTTTCGGCAACAGACAAAATAATCATTTTCTTAATCTATTTTCAACTATGAATTGTTCTCTTCAGGGACAGCAAATGTAAAACTAACTCACAGAGGAATGTCCAAAAGTAAGACTTTAACCTGAAATGAATCGATTGTACGTGGTTATCACAATGAACAAGAGAGAACTGTCATTTTTTTAAGGTTTCCACTTGTAACGAAATAAAAGAAAAATAGAAGGGTTGGGTATGTGATTTTTTTTTTCCATTGGCTTTTTTTTCAAAGATTTAACTAGTGAACCGTAGTCTGAGACTAAAATAGCGCGAAGCACTAGTATCATGAAAATTGAATAGCGATATCTCTATTCTCTTTCATTTTAATATAAATAAACGTTTTTGTTAGCGTATGCCTCGAGGAGAAAGACTCACTTTATACAAATCGGCATGGCAAGGTCTTTTTTTCTCTTTAAATAAAATATATTAGTTACATTATTCTGCTTAATTCTTCTCTCTCATCATAGCCATTATCAACTTTATAAACACAACTTTCGCTCTCTATGAAAAGGTTTTATTCTCTTGCAATCCTCTTGTGCCTTAAATCTTCTTCAAGGTATTCCACCAATTTTTAAAGACCTTTTTCTCTTCTTTTTTTTCTAACCCAGCAAGATTCCTCATCAACCTTTTTTATTTTTTTTAGGCTGAAACTGGACAAGCGGAATTCCTTTAGAACCAATCTTGAAACAGGGTATTTTAAGGAACAAAAAATTACTGTAGGCTCTTGAACACTGAGCAACTTTAACTTTATCTCCCCGCCGGTACACTGATCTAGCCTTGGTCAGTCAAGAGAATGCCCCTGCTGAGTGGAGTTGCATGATACTGTTATCATACGGACGTTTTACTTAGCTGGTCAAGAGTGCATGTCACTGCTATCAGAAGAAAAGAGTCAGCAAGTCTTATCAAGGCTAACTCACAAGGTCATTTACAAAATATCATTCACCACAGCTGCACTGTCACACGTGCAGCCACCATGGGAAAGGTTTGAGTCTAGTGGGGAAAGGGAAAACACTGTACTACCGGAGGTTAGGAGAGGGGTATCCACATGGAGAATGGCCGCATGAGAACCAGGCCCAGGAATGGAGAGGTATAGGGATAAGAGAATTAAATGAAAGACAAAAAACTTTTGACCATAATAGGCACGTATAAGGATGGGGATCGTCGAGATTCGCGGTGTAGAGAGAAAGGCAAGAACAAACACATCAATAAAAGAGAGAGAAAGACACACACAGAGAGAGAGAGAGAGAGAGAGAGAGAGAGAGAGAGAGAGAGAGAGAGAGAGACAGACAGACAGACAGACAGACAGAGAGAGTCAGAGAGACAGAGAGAGAGAGAGAGAGAGAGAGAGAGAGACGAAGAGACAGAGAGAGACAGAGAGAGACAGAGAGAGACAGAGAGAGAGAGAGAGAGAGAGAGAGACAGACTGGCAGACAGACAAAGAGAGACAGGAACATGATATTGAAATAACATAGAGAGTGTGTGTGGGATAAGTGGAGGGAGAAAATTAAGCATTATCTCTCAAGTAACCCTGCACTACATATCTGATAAGTCAAATGCTCAAATTAAAGTCAGTCAGTCTCTAAATTGAAAAAAGAAAAAAGGTCAAAAGAAATCAGGCCCAATTCAGATGCATTTTCTCTTTTGGTTTCCAAATTAGCTCATTGCAAATCGTCAGACAATAATGTGCATAATTTGTAGAACATTGTATGTGAGTTTAAAATAAAAAAGAGGTAGATTGGGCAAACATAATTTAGAAGTACAAACAGTAAAAAGCCTATTCAATGCTTTTTGATCATATAAAAGTTATTCTCTTCAAAGCAACTCTTAATATTCAAACATCTTGCCATCTCCTAAAAATTGAATTTTATTTTCATACTTAAATAAAGCCCAATTAGTGTATAATTATGACATTTGCTTTAAAAAATAAAAACATTACTGTTCACTAAAGCCTCAAAATTGAGAGAAACTGGAGATGAATGTAATCTGAGATAAATCACTTACAAACATTATGAATAAAGTGACAGAGGAGGCTAATGTTGGAATTTAAAGATTAAGACATTTAGTATCCAGGGATGAAAAGCTCTGTTGGGTTTTTTCGTTGCTCTCCTTCCCTGAATTACTTGCAAACTCGTAAATTATATAAAAAATAAAAGCAAGCAACTAAAAGCAAGTTAACTAAAGTGATTAAAAATTAAACCTCCCACAGAATGGCTTCAGGTAAAGAGCAATTAAAATATAAACACAGATCTCTGCCATGTGGGTTCAATTTGGGTGGCGGTTGTGGGTTGGAGAGTAAATTTGCTGCGAGGCTGTTTGGTGAGGTTAATAGACATAAAAAGAAGGCCCTTAAAGGAGTTCTAGTATCCAATCTTTATCATTCAGATATTGCAATATTTTACATTCAACACATATATCTAGATTTTTAAAGGAACTCTTTCTTTTTCATCCATTTATGGTTAAAAATAGTATAAAATTAATGAGATTTTCCCCTGACAAGATGTCAAACTTTTTAAGTTTTGAAATCCCATTGTTGCAAAAAGAGGAATTGATTTGTTTCAAACTTCAAATGAAAGATTTAATAGCAGAAACTGATACGTAAAAGAACTGATGTGGATTGAATTATTGGAAATCAATCCTCAGTCTGAACTTTATCTCATTGTGATGAATCAGATATTATCTACTCAGTCTAAATATAAAGTCAAAATCTGTTGCATACACATAAACATTATGCAATGAAGAATAGCATTTTGATAATCTTAATAAAGTAATAGTTAAAATGTCTCAACTTCTTTTTTTAATCTTTTCGATTTTTCCTCTTAATCTTTTGACCTTGCACTGGTCAATAGAAAAATCATAACTTCCAAAATCTTTTAAGGCCTATATTTGTACGCTGTCTGTATTATACAAAAAGGGAAAATGGTTAACAAAAAAGAAGAAATTGAAATCACATGTTAACTTAAAAAATTATATATTTTCATTTTGAATGATGCAGCAAAATCAGAGCATTCGAAAACATACTTTAAGTGGCTACATGTATTTCTGTAAAAGCATTTTAAGTCCAAATTAACCTTTAACTTGTTTTTAGCATCTATAGACTAGAGATCTAGACCTGGACTTTAACGTGTGTCTACTGGAGTCCTAAAATAGAATCTTTGTCTATCTTGGATTTATTAATTTCCCCACTATGCTTATTTATCCTCAACTGCAGATCTGGGCCTTATGGAAAACAGAGGGACTGCTTTTAAACACCAAAAAGTGACAATGAAAGTTTGAGAGGTGAAATAATGAATTACTTATTGAAACCCTGTCTATATTCTCAATTACTAAGGGATGTATCATGCCCAGACGAGATGGTGTCCACGCCATTGATAGGATCTAGGAAGCAGTGCAGTACCCACTGCTAGTTGTAGTCACAAAATGTGGTGGTACTGGTAGTATCTTGTGGGTAGAGCTGAGGCTGATAGGTCTTGCTTTAATATTGATATTAAAGGATCAGAATGACGTACAATCCAGCTGGGAAGGCTCTCTAGACCTAGGTAGATTTGCTGAACTATTCCTTATCATTCTGTCTTACAGAGAATTGAGGGATCTGATGGCTGCTTAGTTTTCTGCCAGGTTGCAATATAACTAGGGCATATAATGTAACTCAAAATTGGCTTAGAAAGTCTTGCCATGCCATGCTCTTACTTGTTATGTTCTATGTAACTGGTACCTTCAGCCACTAAGTTTATAAATCTTATTTTGTAGGTTCATTTCAGACCATTAGTGAAAAACTTAGCCACTCTGCTCATGCCACTCCTGTCCAAGCCCATGAATTAGACAATGGAACTTGCTACGTAGCTCACCATATTGGCTATGGTTTGATCCTATTTTTCAAATGAGTCTTGAATAAAGAATGAGAAGTATTACTTTGGATAAAATGTGCAAATTTAGTTACTTCTACTATCTCTAACTGTGGTTAAATGTATTAAAATCATAAAATAATGCTGCTCTTAAAACTTAACTAGTTCAGTGTGATCAGAGCTTCTACAGTAGTGACCTTTAATGCTTGAACCATTCTTAATCTGTATGTCGATAAAGATAATGTTAAAAAAAGAAAAAGCACACCTCAGTTTGGATTGAAAAATGTAAGTTCAACCTAAATTTAAAATTTACTGAATGCCAAAAGGCCTAAAACACACCTTGAAAGCCAAGATCTTGCTGGATCAGCTGGAAATGCTCAACTTGTGTTTTAAAAAGCAAAAACTTCAATCACAGTCTAATAATTGCCTTCAACTTAGCATAACTAAGTTCGAGCTACGATAAAAAGTTGCAATCAGACCCAGATGACTAAAACAGAACATTCAAGTGATATTGATGGGGATAAAAATTTCATATTTCAAAAGCAGCTGGGCAAGCTGGGGAATTTGTTGGCCTTTTGCTGGGTGACAAGGTAAGTTCAGCCAGGATTGGTCTGCAGCTTTCAAATTCTATCAGACAGTTGAGAAAGGAACCCAAGTTTTCTGAACTGACTATCTACTGTATTGAATGCTTTGAAAGATATTAGATATTATTATGATGGAAGGCAGTTGCAGATTCAACTTTCAAGATTGTTGAACTGGACATCAAATGCCAGGATTCTTTCCAACGTATCAGGGAGTTCAGGAACATAAAAGCAGGATTGCCTTTCTGCAGTGAGCAGAGCTGCATCTCTGGTTTTAGAAGGGAAGAGAAGAACCACAATAGTAGTTGGGCCCAGTGCTGATCTAGAATCTGTTTTTGAATTCTCAGTTGCAGGGAGATCTATTACATCCAGATAGGCTGGCATGAATGTGATAGACATTGAAAAGTATATCAGACACTGCTAATCGCAGCCGGAGAAGCAGTGGCTCTGCCCAATGAGTGATGTCAAGTTGGTTGGGTTAGCCTGACCACCATTGATATGGTCACATCACCCTGCAATTTTGGAAGGGGAGCCAAGGAAAATATCTGCTGGACTTGACCCCATATCTAATTCTATTGATCGATGATGGGAATCTCTTGCACTTGCAGGGCTTCAGGGTGGTGTAGCAGGATGACTATAGTATAACAGAGTAGATTCAAGTGGTTGTTAGTGAGCTAGAATAGTAAGATTTCTACAAAGTCATAATGCTGGCCTGACTTGGAGGTGGGGTGGGGAGGGAAAGGGTAACTGTAATAACACGGAATTAGGAATGTCTTCCTAAGCTGCAATAAACTCGAGTCAGGCAAGCTCCTGCTACCAGTCTGTGGGGCCTTTTACTAGATCTAGAACCCAAACAAAATTGTTTCAAGATGAGTGCTTTGGGAGGTCTGCAACCTTTTGTGTTTGAATCTTCTGTATTAACAGTATAATATGGGCCTTGGCCTCAAGGTGCAGGATTACCTATCCTCATTGGACAGTACCATAATACTAGATAAGTCTACTTAAATTAGATCTAGGTTTAGACCTTTGGTTAATTCTCTTTGAGAGATGAGATCAAACTAGATCTAGATCCAGATTCTATGTGGAAAATGTAGGCCTAAGTTCTTTCTAAATCTAAGTTTGGTAATGCACCAGATCTAGACTTTAGATCTTACTTGAGTTACCTCATCTAGATCAAAATTCTAAATCTAGACCATAAATTTTCTTGAGGGTTAGGTTACATGATTAAATCTAATCCATCTAATCTAGATTTCTAGATCTCTAGTCCAGATGTGCATTAAATCAATGGCTTGTGAGCTTAGCACTTAACTTACCCTTTGGTAACCTTGTCTCTGAAGCACAAGTAATTGAGATAGATTTGAACTTTAGATCTAAGCTCAAGATCCCCTTGGATATAATAAAACGTGAAGAGACAGTGCAGGTCTTTGACGATGGTGCCAAGATCAAACGATGCCGGTACCTTTAGGGTGCGTGCTCTGTGAACCAAATCACTATGGTACACTCACCTTGCATCGATGGTCACATCGAGCTTAGCTACTACGGAATGGGCACATCAACTATAAGTTTGCATTTAGTTCGATATCTCTATACAAGCTATGAGTTTCATCCTTTTATGGTTAAATTTTGTAGTTTTTCTCGATTCTCTCATTGGCTTCTAAAAATTCAGGTTGGAAATTAATAATCTTGGGTGTAATAGTGAGCAATGTAATTAGAAAATAGTTGCATTCTGAAGTTCCCGTGAGGAGAAATCGATATGTTTTATATCGTCCTTTTAAATGTGAATCGATTATTTGAGAACACGCCACACTGAGATTTTTGCAGTGAGCCAGGGCCGAAGATTATAGTGTCACACAGCTTATTCGCTGTATTTGGACCGCAAAACAGTTTGGGGTGAATTCTTGTGGAAGACTTATTTAAATTTTGTTTTTGCATTTCTTTTCCCATAGGAAAAATTTAAATATTGCAGATAAAGAAAGAAATTGAACTTTACATGAAAAGAAGAGATCGATAGAAAGGCGAAACGTAGGCTATATTAGTATATAACGTTCAATTAATAATTGTGTAGCTTATTTTTTTGCCCTCTAATTATGAAATCATGTGCATGATTCTTTTTAGCCTAGACAGACAAACAAGACAGGCAAACAGGGAAAAGATAGATAGGATGGAATCATTTGTTTCAGTGGTTGTTTAGTCTTCCTCCTCAGATTCAAAACTTTACATCGTTCCCTTTCATGATAAGCAAATTCAATTATATCTAAGGTCGATAAAGAGGCTTACATTTCGGAAGTTTGATGCACTGTCAATGTGTTGATAATTGTTGAGTATCCAGTTTACACATGGAATAAGTTATTTACAACAAGAGTTGTGGATGGGGTCGAACCAGTAACTATTGTCCCTCGCTGCCCCGCTATTCTAGGATCAATTTTGCAAGCTGCCAATAGTAAAATTAACCTGTCTTTAACGTATCAGTTGTAGTCATCATTCTTGCAAATGGCTACAACCTTTGAATTTGGGAAATTTTCTGCGATCTTGTTTAGCTTGTATTCTTCTCTATCTAATTATTCAATGTGGCTGAAAAGTTGTACGGAAAGTTATATACGTTAACAATGTCTATTCACATCATCTAAATTTAATTAGATTAAGCTATTCGAAACCATTTCAAAGCCGTGGAAATAGGCTGAAAGGAAAGAAGGGGATAAGTGATCTTGCCCCCAAAGAGAAATATGTACTGCCCTCTCTCTGTTACTGTGTACTGGATACTTGCACAAGCAGTTAACAAGGGCTAAGTTGTAACTAATATTCAGTTTCGACAGACTGTGCCAAAAAAAAAGGGACGACTTTCGTTCTCCTGCACACATCATTGCCCCCTCCCCCCCCCAAAAAAAAAAAAAAAAAAAAAAAATCAATCTTACACAAAGCAAAGGCGTTTCAGAAAACACCATTGCTAGTTTCTGGCGTTTTATCAGTAATATGGGTGCCTCAGTAGTGATCTTTACCAATTACAGAAAAAGAAATATAAATATTCATGAAAGATGTATTAGAGAACATAATGCAGGAGATTCAATAATTAAGGTGAACGCTTTAATGCTTGTGGGCATCAAAGGGATATCAAAGGTAGCATCATGATGTAATTCTATATGAACATGTAGACGCACTTGGGTTTGGGAAATATTAAAGGAAGTGAAAAAAAATTATAAATGCGGCACCAGCACTGAAAGAGGTATAAAAAAAAAGAAAAACAAAAACAAAAACAACAAATGAGGCTGTAGGCGATTACTAAAAATTGTTGGTTAAAAAAAAATAATAGAGCAATTATTTCTTTTAACCATTATTTTATCTGGGGATTATGTTTGAGATAAAGTTTTTGATTTTAAACGAAGAAATATTCGCAACACAAAATTTACGACACGATCTTAATCTTTGTTTTCCATTATTATCAAATTTAACTAAAGGAAAATAATCAGCATGGCCGCATAATCATCATAACAATTTATCGTTTACTAAAATTAATCTAGGTGTGCTTTTACTTTCATACTGCCAGTGAATCTTTAAAAGAAAATTATTATTATTATTATTATTATTATTATTATTATTATTATTATTATTATTATTATTATTATTATTATTATTATTATTATTATTATTATTATTATTATTATTATTATTATTATTATTATTATTATTATTATTATTATTATTATTATTATTATTATTATTATTATTATTATTATTATTAAGAAAGTACATATATTTTTCAGTTTACTTTTTCAAATTGAAATGGCTTTTCTGTTACCTCCTTCCCTCTCATAAATATTCTTATGGTACCTTTTAACTGTGTCATCATTAATTTGTAGTTATTAAAGAACATGATGTCATTAACACTGTGGATTGCTTTTCTTCTGTTTTGATGCTTTAAATAATAAGCGATTTTTATAATGCTTACCAATTTGAAACTGTTTTCTGATTTTGAATTTTGAGATATATTTATATGATGTACTAAATGAAACGGGTACATAGTAGGCCAGCTGTCTTGGTTTTTCCTCGCTTCGTTTTTTATAGAAATAATTCTCTTTTTTTTATTGCTTTGATTGTTAAAAGAATGCTGTGTAAATTGTATGACAATGTTTTACAATAAGTTTGCAGAATAAATCCGAAAAGTAAAGAATACACATGATCTTGTTACTTGAGGTCACACTAAAGAAAGCCACAATGGCAGTCAAACTCATTACTCTAACAGGTTTATATTATGCACGCAGATGTACCCAGGTACTTGTGTGTAATGCATATATAAATCAGAGTAAAATAACGACCCGACAAAAGGAGATCAACTGCTTGGGCATGATTTATTAGTACTAGTTTTATATGTCTTTACTCACCTATCAGTATCACTGTTAAAAGAATAATTATTAGTCGGTGCGCGGCTGCGCGCATCAAGGGCTGTAACTGTACTCTTTAGGCGAGCACCCTTTGCTAGCCTTCTGTCCCCTGATTTCGCACGAGTCACAGCCCCTTGTTGTTAAGCATTCGACGGTCACATGACCAAACAAATATGGCCGACCAAATTCTTATTTCCCTATAAGCTTAGGTAATTTTTATAACTGTATTAATTTTTCTTAAACTATAATTATTTTGTTTACTTGAATATTTTTGAGCAATGATTTAAGATTTTTGTATTTGAACTGCAAAGGTATTTAGCTATTGATTTATACTTTGGCTATCTAGATCTAGATTAGTTGAGGAAATAGACATCTAGGAACCATTTTGTGAACTCCGTTCACCGAATAAATCTATATTTAAATCTTCTTAAATATCTAGATATAATGTATGGACTGTACTTCATCGTACTACATCTAAGCTTTAAAAAGTGGTGATTATATATAGGAACCCACTGAGAAACTTTTTTTTTTAAATCATACCAGTATTGTAGACTTGTGTATGGCAGTGCAATAGTGTTTCACCTTTTGACCGAATTTTGCAAACTTCTTTTGCATTCGCTTCGTGATTGATAATATTATTTAATGGGAAGCAGCTTTAATGATGCAAAATGACTTAGTTTTATCCTCCTTTTATAAGGCACTGTAATATATTACTTCATAGTTCATTGACTCTTCTGAAGTATTCAAATCCATGTTTAAAAGAAACTTTCTCAAAAGTTCCTTTTCTTTGATAGAAACTTGGTAAAAACAAATATTTTTTGTTCACTTGAAGACCAATGTGAAACAAGAAAGTTGATTCCAAATTAAAAGTATTTAAACCCTTCAGAAATTTCAGTGCTTAAGTTTCTGTGATATCTTAAAAACCCTCATTCTGCTGATGCGGTTACACACAGATAGGGCCGAAAATTGTACCTTTCCCACAGCCAGTCAGCCTCTGGACTGGTCAAATGGCAGAGTGAATTATCTGTATTTGTACTATGCGTATTGTAGTTCACGACAAAGTGCCTAGATAGACTTTTGTTG
Organism: Elysia crispata; assembly: GCA_033675545.1. Classification (NCBI taxonomy): domain Eukaryota; kingdom Metazoa; phylum Mollusca; class Gastropoda; family Plakobranchidae; genus Elysia; species Elysia crispata. The sequence goes on along the minus strand of JAWDGP010003066.1, from coordinate 1,817,103 downwards.
CCAAAACAATGTAATTTATATTTATTTTTTCAAACGTGACAACTTTATTTAAATATGTTTCATGGTTATAAGAGTTTATGAAAGGACCAGTTGTAGACATAAGCTTGGATAAAAATAAGTTTTCAAAGAGAGGTTGATTGGATACGATAGTTTCAATTTACAATAATTATGAGCAATTCCTTTGATGAAAGCTTGGATTTGCACTGAGAGTAAAACATATACGTAATTAATTTAGTGTGTGTGAGAGAGGGAGGGGGGTGGTGAGGATGAGAACTAAGTGGGAAAAGATTATAATTCATTTAGAACAAGCAAACCTGTGAGTCTAGTTCAGTCTTACATCTAAGCTAAAGCCTCTAATGGTCTTTTTGTTCAAAGAAACTACATGTATGTAACTATATGTACAACTAAGTATGGGTACAATGTAGTTCCATTATAACTAAGCACAGAGAGCAGGGTGGGGTAATAGCTGAGTCAAAAAAGTAGAAAAGAGACAACCAGAGCAAGCAGCAAAATCCGCCCTTGATGCTTATCAGGCGCTTCTATAATCATTGTCTCATATAACTTGTGAGACATCAAGTAAAAAAACTTGTTCAACAATCTGAATGCCAGCTATACTTTCCTCCCATTGGACACATAGTGGCAGCTGACACTGTGATAGCACATCAAAATCACCAACAACAAAGGCAAAGGCTTGATACCCTACATACACACCACTCTCAATTCATGTCTTTCTTCATATCTCAGTAAACTCCTCCCTTTCTTACTCGGCTTTACAGTAACAAGAGGCTGTGACGTGATTGACCTGGTTCAGCCAATCACATTATGTTATAACTAACACCACTTCTAACTGCAATCCACATAATTCGAGAAAGTCTGTGTGGGGAGGGGGGCAGTGGTCATGCCAAGTCTTTGTCAGGGCTCTGTATTGGGGACGGGGTGGGGGCAAGTAATGGGGAAGGGAAGGGCCATGTGATAAGGTCACCACTGTCTAGTTCTTTTATTTGCTCTTCAGTCTTTGTAACAACCATGTGCGAAGGAAGCAGGTTCCTCATGTGTTAGTAACATCAACTACCCATCTCGTAACATAGTTCCGACAGACGTGCCTAAATTGCAATTTGTTCTTCACACCTGAGGGGCTTTCGATCGCCTCCCAGTAGTTCAAACAGGGAAAAATTGTCACCTTTTCATTGGTTGATATTCTTAGAAAAGATATAAAGTCTGCAGAGTATATGAGATGGAGTGTTTAGAAGATAATGATGTTTCAAATTAGACTCGCCAGTCAACCATTAATAATAATGGCGCCGCAGCATCCGGTTCGGAGGTTCAGCCCATACATTTAATGGCATGGCAGCACCCAGGTTACCGTCAGGGCAAAGCTTAAATATAATGGTTGCGCACTACTTGGGTTAAAGGGAGACATTAAATCTAACAAATTCAGACTTTAAAAGAAAAATTGTACCACAATTTTTTTTAATTGAGAAGAGCAATCTGCACAGTCTCCTTTTTCACTGTGCTGATTTGGAACAAATTATCACTTTCAGGTTTTTCTATCTTGGAAGAGATTTCAGGATGTAAAAAATGGAGCTAGACTGAGAAAAGACAATGAAAAACTGCACATCATTAACTTCATTGTCATCAATGGACAAAGGTACACTAATTCTCTTTTAATAAAATGATTTAACATGCTGGTTAAACTTTTGAAATAAAGGAATGAATTTAAAGAAGTCAAGATGCACTTGATTTCAGTATCAAAATTTTCTATCTTCAGAAACAATTTATTGCCACTTGTATTTTTACTCTGATTTTTAATCTGAATTTTCAATCTCTCCTATTTGTTTTGGGGTTTAGCATTTCTTAACTTAATTAACTTTAAATAGACAAAGAGTTAAGGGAATGATTGGTATGTAGCAAACTAGCTATTTTGCAACAATAATGTTTCCTCAACGGTAGCAAATAGCAATTTGGACTCATTGTATTAAATCATACTTTTATATGCTGTAAGATTTCCGAAAAATTTGTTTATATTTTTTTGTAAATTTTCCTTTCAGACTTGTCACTTAACTCCTTGACACAGTATGGCCGAGCAGCAGCCATGCAGCGGTCATCTGTTTCAAACCCCCCGAGCGCCCGTCAAGCTTCAGAAACAGGGGAAGACCATTTGCCTCGTCAAGTCAGGCCTTATCAGGATCTATCAGAAAAAGGCAATGCAGCCCCTACTCTGGTGAAAAAGAAACGACGGAGAGGTCGGGAACGAATTACAGCTAATCTGAGTGGAACTAGATATGAAGTTGGTAAGGTGATCAATTTGATTTTAAGGCATTTCTTTAGTTTTCTTTTTCTTTAAATCTTTCAGTATCAGGTCTTATTTTGATTTTTAACGGAATCAAGGTGCAATACTTAATGCAGATTTATGAAATTTTGGTGCAAAATAAATGTGTGCCCATGGCATAATTCTGCACTATGAATAATTTAGTAGAGTAACATATTTGGGACTTGGATTACTTAAACTCTACTTATGTAAATTTTCCTTTTGCATAAATCATAATAATATCAAAAGTGCCATATCTCACCATACACATCTAATTGTTGTTTTTATGCATATAAATTAGGCTGTATGTATATATATATATATATATATATATATATATATATATATATATATATATATATATATATATACTTTACTGTAAATCAAGCATGATTTTTTTTAAATGCCTTTGATATAGCATTTATGGTCCTTTTATTGCAGTTCGTCAAATGGTTGAAAAAATGGGCTTTTCAGTTGCCAAAGATGACGACCCAACTTCGTAAGTGTAAACTGTTTTCTCAAATTGTTCATAGACAAAGACATGATAGTTCACCATGATCCTATCAAAGAAAAACCAGCTCAAATTGCATTTTTCCTCTCGCAATAACACTTGTAAAGTCCATATGAAATAATTGTCAAATTAGCTTTCTTCCTTGAAAAAAAAAGAACCTTTATATATATATTATTGAGTCCTCTGATTTTTTTATATATAGCTCTTTGATTTCTACCCTTTGTCTTGGTTTTTCCACATTCAGCACATTCGTTTCTCTAAACATTGAAATATTCAATGTTTCAATTTACTGTTTAGTTTAGAAAGATAAAGTATGTCAAATTTTAAATGACAAGGTTATCTTAATTTGGGTCACTCTTTTCATAGGAATGAATTCATAGTGATAAGACTATGAAACTGTTCTCTATGCCTATTACTAGTGGATATTTGATTTCAGATATCTTATATGGAATGACTGTTTCGTTTCACCGGATAAAATAAGTGAACTAAAGCCATACCAGCGCATCAATCACTTTCCAGGCATGGGAGAAGTGACTCGCAAAGATGCTTTGGCAAGAAACTACCTTAAGTAAGTAACCTATGAATGAGATTGAATAAGTGAAGGTAACTGAAGAACATCTTTTTCAACATCTCTTTCTTTTAAAATTTGAACCTGCAAACCTTATGCGTACTAAAGCATATCAATGTACAGTGCACACCACTTATATCGAGATCACCTGTATCAACTTTTTTCTTATATCGACATGCTTTATCAAGTCGGAATTTTCCCCCTATTTGCTGTCTTTAAATACATATCGACACTCCCTCTCTCTTCTTTTCTCTTACATCGACATCAATAACACCAAGGTAAACAGGCAAAAGAGGCCCAGTGACAAAAAAAACTGATCTCATTTTCTTCATCTCTCTCAAAACGCCTCATGCTGGTGTGTTACATTCAAAACAAGTGACAATCCTTTTGGTACGGTACCTTTGTTGCTGTGGCTGAAGGTGTAGTGGGATGATAAGAGTGGGTAGGGGAAGGGGGCTGTTGAACCATGCCACCACTGGGCCCATAGTGTAGTGTATCACGTTAAATGATTCATAGGGAGTGTAGGGGCTTAGCCTACTGTGCTGAATGGTAGGTGTGTTGGGGCCTTGAAAAGTTGAACTCCAAGCAAGAGAGTGATGCACAGTCATTCAGTCAGGACTAGGCTAGCACTTATCAGGCCTCAGTACAAAAATTGTCTGTACAGAACCCACAGGTTGAATCTAGATCTAAGGGGGGGGGAGTGTCTGCAAGAGGAAAGCCATGTGTATTTATCGAATTTTTCAAAACAAGGGAGGTAACTGAAAGTTTACAAGCTCTAGTAATAGCTTCCACTTAGTATAAAACCATGTGCATAGTGTAATTAAATTAGGGGGTATTTTAATTAAGAGACATCTTTATATAGCGACTTTTGTTTTTTATCCTTGTAAATCGAGATATCAGGAGTGCACTGTATATGAGCTTTCTTTTGTCTAGTGAGATGTTTGAGTATGAATTGCTTTATAGAAATTATTAAATAATCCTACTAGGATAGAAATACATGAAGTATTTACTTCTTCCAGTATAATAAATGTGGATACACAATTTTAGGAAGAATTTTTCAATTTTTTTCCCCAAAAATTGCTCCTGATTGCCTGCATAACTAGATAAAAGATTCAGGATAGATACAAAACAGAACAAAAAGTACATGTATTCGAATTCTAATTATGTTTTACTCCCAGATAAAACAAATTGAATATTATTGATTTGAAACTGTTTCCTAGGATGCAGAAGGCTTTGCCAGAGGAATACAACTTCATGCCAAGAACTTGGATTTTGCCAGCTGATTATTCTCTCTTGCTGAACCATGCTAAGGAAATGAAAATGAAAAAGAAGACAAAAACTTTTATAGTCAAACCATCCAATGGTGCACAAGGTCATGGGTGAGATAACTTTCACTGGTTATTTTTTTTCCTTTAATAAGACAATACTATTGAGTGAGAAAACTTTCACTGCTTTTTTTCCCTTTAATGAGACAATACTATTGGTTTTGTTTTGTCTTGTGAAACTTTATCAAACACCTGCAATGTGATATACAAATATTTTTATGTCTTTAGCTAATAATATAAGAAGGGATTTAATCTCTTTCTTGCACTCTTCAACCAACCTGAATCTTTCTAGACGTGGCTTATTTGGATGGATTACAGAACACAGTTTCTTGTAAAAGAGAAAAAATAATCAATTTTAAGTTATTGATGTCTTTTTTGTTTATGTGTATATTTTGAAAATAAAGTCTTTTTGGCAGTTTTTATGCAGGCATCGTCATTTTGAGATATACATTTTGAAATCTCCCAATACTATTGCACTATATTTGTTTATCAGTTCTCTTTTTTTCTGTTGATGATCTCTCTCTCTCTCTCTCTCTCTCTCTCTCTCTCTCTCTCTCTCTCTCTCTCTCTCTCTCTCTCTCTCTCTCTCTCTCTCTCTCTCTCTCTCTCTCTCTCTCTCTCTCTCTCTCTCTCTCTCTCTCTCTCTCTCTCTCTCTCTCTCTCTCTCTCTCTCTCTCTCTCTCTCTCTCTCTCTCTCTCTCTCTCTCTCTCTCTCTCTCTCTCTCTCTCTCTCTCTCTCTCTCTCTCTCTCTCTCTCTCTCTCTCTCTCTAAGGTCTAAAAGGAAATAGGCACACAACTTTATAATTACCAGACAAAAAAGAAATAAAACTATTATGACTGTTGAATGTTGAACGGAAAGCACGATTTTATATTAATACTAATGAAGCTTACAAAGTGAAAGGTTTAAATGTGTAATTGATAATAGTTTCGTTATTTCTTTTTCGTCCGGTAATTATAAAGGTATGTACTTATTTCCTTTTAGACCTTGTATTATACTATTTATAGACACACACGCGTCTTTTGGATCCTTTATAACTACCAAGTTATCCTCCAAGCGTGGTGTTTTTGCTTTCTATTTGGACTCTCTCTCTCTCTCTCTCTCTCTCTCTCTCTCTCTCTCTCTCTCTCTCTCTCTCTCTCTCTCTCTCTCTCTCTCTCTCTCTCTCTCTCTCTCTGTGATGACTTTTCTCTTTTCTTTCTGTTTTTACTAGTATGAGCAAAAACTCAAAATTTGCAAAATGTTCTCTATCCTATCAACTTCACCTCTTTTAAATTTTGCTTTTCCTTGTACCTGTGTATAATATCTCTCTTAATCATAAGAAATGCATTTATATCTTTTCACAGAATCTCTCTTTATCGTAATGCTGAGAAGATTCCCCAAACTGAGAATTTTATTGTCCAAGAATATGTTGATAAACCTCTACTGTTGGATGGTTTCAAGTTTGATCTGCGCATTTATGTTCTCATCACATCCTGTGATCCTCTTAGGATTTTTTTATTTAATGATGGCCTAGTGCGACTGGCCACAGAAAAATATCTTCCTCCACATGAAAGCAATGTTGTGAGTTTTAATTTTTGTATACAATGATTTGTTAAAACCTTTTTTTTTTGTTTGAAGTAAACTTGCATTCAAGTGTTCCTCTTTTTTATTGAGTGAAGAGAACAATTCGTTATGCTCTTTTGATGAAATAATATCTTAAGGATTTCTTCTGCAAAAAAACAAAATAAAACATATCACCTTCCTCTTTTATTAGTTTTGCTTTTATTTTGCTTCTAAAGGACATTTCCACATTATTGCTAATGATTCAAAATGGCAAAACTACAACACTTACAAAAAAAATTTTCTTCCTTACCAGAATCATTTGTATATGCATTTGACCAACTACTCAGTTAACAAGCACAACGAGTACTACGAGAAAAACATGACTATTGACACTGGCAGTAAGCGCAGTATTCGTTACTTCAATGAATATCTTCGTCGTAGCGATATTGATGTAGCAATGTTATGGCGCAATATAGCGGATATGATCGTGCGCACACTTCTGGTGGCAGAGCCCCATGTTTTGCATGCCTACCGCATGTGTCGGCCTGGTGTGCCCTCAGGTAGCGACAGTGTCTGTTTTGAGGTACTTGGATTTGACATTATGATTGATCGCAAACTGAGGCCGTGGTTATTAGAGGTGAGTAACATGAACCATTTTATGTTTGTTATGACTATGCTCTTGTAAATTTTCTATTAAATCAACAGAAGTTTATGTTTTTTCTTTCCTCAAGGGCAGCAATATCCTTGATTAAATGACTTGTCTTTAAAAGTCTTTAACTCACATGAAGTGTTTCATACAACTGTTGAGAGCAACATTTTTTACCACTGAGAATATTCATGCACCCCCCTGCGAGCACATGGATCATATTTTTTTGTACCTTGACTAAGCTCGAAACAGCCTTGTACTGTGCAGTTACCATTTGTTTCATTTCATGCAAAATTTTTCTAGATTTGCGCAATAGCTTTTTGAGTTATTATAGTTCAACTGCTAGTTCTAGATCTAGTCTTGTTATAAATATAACAAAAGGCAAGGGGAAGGGAAATTCTGAGAAATGCCTAGATCTACACCTGGATCCAAAGCAATTAGAACAAGGAAATTCTCTTTTGAACTCATAACAAACACTTAAAACAACAAACAAAGTGCACAAGATTTTTATGTTCGGTTTATTTAACAAAGTATGGTGGCAAAAAGTTTTGGCAAACATCGAGTTAACATAGCCTAATTATTTTTAAAAAGCTATAAAAAGAATGCCTTTCTCTTTTTTGCATCTGTATTTTTCATACTGATTTAGGTCTGTAATATGTGTAAAAATGTTGACACTAATATTTTAGGAAGTGCCTCCTTTGATTTTTTAAATACCCTGAAAAACCCTTCTTTATTAGAATTTGTAGTTCTAAAACAGGCTCTGTTGTTAATGGATTTGGCACATAAAAAAATGTAATACTGAATATTAATTTTATGAGTTCATTAATTGATTTCTTTCTCAGATCAATAGATCTCCTAGTTTTGGCACAGATGAGCGTTTGGATTTTGAAATAAAGTCATCTTTGATTGAAGATTCATTTAAGCTTTTAAACATCAAGTAAGTGCTCTCTGATCTCAATTTTCTTGATTCAAATCCATACATCGTTTATCATAAGTGTATTTCAAGGATATGGCCTATTAATAAGTTACATTGCTGATCAAGACAAATAAAAGATATGAAATATCCAGAGTCCATTGAAGCAAGTGATTATTTTGTACATGATGATATTCAGTTAATTTCCTTTGGCATAATATAGTACCTTTTGGAGAGGCAATAATGGTATCAGCTTGAAATGCATCCTCTCTTTTAACATATTACTTTTAGAGAATTATTAACTGTCAAAGGATGCATTTGTGTGTTTCTAAGCTTTTGGTAAATCATACATTCAGGTACAATGTTTTTCTCTGTCAGATATAACTCTTGCTCTGGAATACTCGTGTATTCTGAACTTGTTTGCTCTCAATTTGTAAAAGTGAGGCTGAGGGATAGCAAATGGTATCCAAACCCAATTGAGATAAATCTCATCTCATGTTATCCTTATTTTGTTTGAAAATAATCAGCATTTCCCTCAAATTTATCCATCTAGTGAAAATATGTAGCCAGCTGAGTGCACAGCTCAATTATTTGCAATTTGATAATTAGCATTTGCTATAAGATTCATGTTTTGTAATTTTATGATGGAAAAATGCATTAATTTTTTTACTAACGTGAATAATCTTTCTGTATAAAGGTACAAAAATTATGAGATTGCTCTCTAGAAATTAAGCATTCAAGAAATTTGAATGTCTTCTAATTTATAGGAATTATGAGAATAAAGATTCAAACTCCTTTTCTCATTCTGAGTTATATGACTGAATGGATTCCATGACACCTTCAGTCAAATAGTAATTTATTGCCTTGAAGTAAATTGCAGCCTCCATTGCAAAAAAACAGAATCAGTTTATCATATGGTCAAACTTGTTAACTTTGCAGAGCTTATATGACTCTCATTTTGTCATAGACCATAAAGGAAAAATATAATATGTCATTGTTCATCGATGCAAAAGAGGTTCTTTGTAGCTCTAAAGTTCAAATCAATATTTGCAATATTTATTTAAATCACATACAAAATGAAATTATCACAGAGAATTTTAAGTCATAAACAACCCTGACAGATTACTATAAATTTCACCCATGGAATAAGATATTCATACCAAAAGTAGGAAAATGAAAGTGTTAAAGCGCTGAACAGAAAAATGAAAAAACATTATCAAATGTTAGTCAAAGAAATATACGTTGCTTATTTTGTTTTTTCAGAGTAAGTGACAAACGCCGAAATATAGCGGCACAAAAAGCTGAAGCCCAGCGCCGACTTTTCCGTACAAACCGCAAGACAGACACACAAGATGTCACAGCTTTAGACAAAAAGAAAGCTTCTATGGACAAAAGAAAGGAGGAACTGGTAAAAAAAAAAGTTGAAATTGAAAATTAATCATTTTTCCATGATTTTGTACCATTTATTTAGCTCAATAGGTCAAGAGTAAGGATGACAAAAAGATGATTTAATTGTAGATTCAAGGCCAGAACTATCTGGCAGTGGGGTTAGGTCACACTTAATCAGCTCTATCCTTGGCTCAGCAGGGGCCTTAGAATGATAATCCCTATGTCTTTAGAAGTCAATAACATCCCACTTAATCATTGCTCATGCTGTTAAAACAAATAGTCTTAAATACATATTGTAAAAGCCTTACAATCCACAAGAGGATGCAGTTTAATAACAACAATCAGTATCCTATCATTATTATCTTTATTTTTGCATTTTCTATATTTGTATTCTTTTTGTTACTGTTAACTTTACATTGCAGTCATAAGATGGATGTTTTTTTCCTAGAATGAATTTTGTTTTAGCTGTAAAGGCTGTCAATAGAATTAAATTGGCTGATAAAAAATCCTGTGATAAAACAAGTTGTGATTACTGCAAGTAAAAAATCATAGCATTTCAAGGCATGACCATAGAGCTGATTATTCAGATGGCTCAAACTTGCTATTATGTCTTTCATAATCCCTTTGTTACAGAAAGATCTTCTGGCTCGAGTGAGGAAAATGGCATTACGGGAGGATTTTGAAATTCGCAACTGTGGTCGCTTCAAGCGTATTTTTCCCTCAGATGATCGTATGCGGCAAGATCGTTACTGCAAAATAATGAGCAGTGCTTTCTCTGTTTTTCTTGCTGGGCGTGGCACTAGTATGCAGAGAGAGATTCAGGTTAACTACAACAACAAATACAAAGTAAGTGATAAAATTTCAAAAACTTTCAGTTTTTAATATAGTTGTACTAATCTGGCAACTTATGAGCTACCTATAACATTTAAAAAACGCTATGTCAATAACATTCATTTGTATCATAACATTTGCATTAAAAAGGTATTGAAAATCGTATTTAATATTTATCTATGTGTGATATGTAGTGGAGAGATTTTGTTTTAAACAATGGAGCAAGATTATTCATAAAATATTTTGGATAACTCTATGGTTTTTAAAGTTATAACATGCAGAAAAAATCTGTATCCTTTGAAGAGGTTTTCTAAAAACTCTACATAATACTATGAATATATCATTGATACTCTTTGTCTTACTCTCCACAAAAGTGAACGTTTCTGTATTTCATACAGGAGGAACAGCTTCTGGATATGATTGCTGAATGTGAGGCAGATGAAAGGGACTCAAAACTTTATCCAGGAGGAAAGCCTCCCAGGGGTCCCAAGGTAAATGCAAAAAAACCCCAACAAAACCTATCAATGTATTTTTTAGAGAAACATCATACTGTTGCTAATGACCTCAACTAATGATTTTTTACCAATGAAAAAAAGAAAGAGAAGTAAGATTTAGCCACAGGGGACACTTTAGAAATTGAATTTAACATCAAAACAAGGATATTTTAAACTGTACAATTGTGGACAATTGTAGAAGAAAAGATTTCTATAGGCATTTTATGCTTATAGTAATCCCATTAGTAAGATTGTGCTTGTTTTCAAGTCCTAAGCGTTTAGTATCTGATTCTTTTGTTTCACATTCTTCTCATGTTCAGTTTAAAATGATTAAACTGATGGGGGTCTAAAAACAATGTAGTTTTTAATTTGTTATCATCTCATATCAGTAAAATAGAAAAATCATTTTAAGTATATTTGTTTATCACCAAAGAATATCTAAATCTTTGATCATAATAATGAAAATAGAACCTGTCATCAAAGATAAGATAGCTAAGAAGGCTGACCATTATAGATTTGAGACTCAAAGTGAATTCAAAATTAAACTGTAATGTTCACATTGATCATTGAGAGTGGCAAAAAAAATAACTATCTAAACCAAAAGAAATTAAAATATTTTAATGTAAATGAAACCATCCTGATTTTGTCCTACCACTGAAAGCATAAGTTGATTTGGCATTATTTGTTAAGAGGCTCTATTCTTTTAATAGACAATATCAATACTTATAGCTTGATCACAAGAACAAGCAAAATTATTGATTCAGATTTGCTATTCTCAATGAGCTGTGAAGGAAAGTAGTTTTTGGAAATGCCAGTCCATAATTGAAGATAACAGTCACCAATTGTATAAGAAATTTTCATTTTCAGTAGCTGTTGAGTTATTGAATCAAAAGCAAAGAATTACAGATGTAAAAAGCATCTAAAATTCCTGTTGTGCCTTAGTTTGAGAGATACTTCTTTTATAATTTATCATTTTCAGGTTAGTGTGATTTTCATTGGGCTGAGGTTTATGTTAGTAAATTTATACGTGTGTTTATTATGCGCATGAATGTAAAACAATCTCCAAGAGAAATTTTCCAAAAAGGGCAGTAAAGATTTATCAATTTTATCTCAGAAAGCTTGTTTTTTTGATAATTCTCCAGCCACTGCAAAGCATGCCTGAATCTCTGCCATCAGCCACAGCCAACAACTACTATGAAGATGAGGAGGAGGTGGAGTATGACAGTGATGGTAGTCCACCAGGCAGCCTCTCTCGCCACCAACAACATGTCAGGCATCGCTCTGCATCTGGATCACGGTCTAGGGCCCATAGTCGCATGAGTGCAGAAAGTGGTGGAGCTGGTGAGAGAGCCAGCTCTTCACATTCTCGACCAGGCTCAGGGCTTACACTTAACTCCGTCAATCGGATAGGGGGCCCTCGACCCCTGAGTCAATCCACACTCAATGGAGTTCCAGGTGGAGGAGGCCATAGGTCTCGAAGTGTTACTCGGGCTGCCACTACTAACAAGCTCACTGCCTTACAAAGATCAAATGTGGTAAAACTTTTTTTAAAATTTTCCTCTCGTGTTGTGGTAATTGTATAATTTTATGCAGATGAGGAAAGAGGTGTGATTTCCAAAATTCAGATCTTATCAAACTACATGAACATATATTTTGGGGCAATGTTGATTGATAAATCTTCAATCTTTGATGAAAGGGTGTGTGTGTGTAAAAAGTATACACTAAAATCTGCAAATTTATCTTCTAAATAACACTTATTATACCATATATATATATATATATATATATAAATAATACCAAGTGCCTTATATTTTCAAGCATTTCTTGTAGCAAAAAATCATATGCCTGAAATGTTCCTTTAATCATGCACATGCTTCAATCTGCTACTCACTAGGATGACAACTTCCTCAATTCTATGGTAAAGGAAAGAGAAGAGGAATTGACGAAAAAGACACTCATATCTTTGAATGAAATGCGCATCAAATTTCCAGGAAAATCAGATATTGAGGCAGAGTACCTTCTTGATCAAGTGAGAACAAATTTATGAAGATGTAAATGCCTCGCGATATAAAGGACTTAAACCATTATTTGTTATTCTTTACAATTTTCAAATTTGCTGTTAGTATATATTATCCCTCTTTATCTCTTTCCTTCACACTTTCTCAGACTCTCTGTGTTTCTTTCTCTTTTTTTTTCTCCCCATATCTACCTCTCAACTAAGCATAACATTTTGAGGTTACATTAGACTAAAATTCTACTGAAAAGTATACAGAGCAGTGGTAAAAAAGACTTTCAAGTAAGAAGTGTGTCATGTACACTTTATTAAGAAATTATAGCACTATTCCTCCCTATCAACTTCTTGGATAGTTCTAAACATGTAAAGCCACTAAAGTTACAAAATGATTGAAATAATAATGCTCATGCTTACAACGCATAAAGTATCAATGCTGAGAAATTATAGAATGATTAAGTATCATTTAGAGTACAAAGATAAAGCTACTCAAAGAACAACATCAGTCGAGCAACGGGGCCTTTGGCATAATGAAAGTGATGTGATGTCAATGAAGTCAAAGAAATGACTAAGAATGGTTGTCTGACCTGATATTGAACAAATTTTGCGTCTATATAAGTTCCAGGAGACCCATGCAAATCTTTCAAAGATTTTATTATCACGACTATTATGCTTTGAAGGAGAAGAGCTTAATGTAGTTAAAGGTATGGATTCTTTCTGACAAGGTATCTGATTAGGGTTTACACATGTCATTCAGTTTATGAAAGAGAATAAAAATTGTGAAAAATTGATACAAAGCTCAGTTCCGATCTGACTATTCTCAGCTGTAAGCATTGATTGAAGAATGTTTGCTTATACATTTTGTGGATTACCAGATTTACAAGGTCTATCATGCTTTGAATCACAAGTGAGTTAATTAGACTAAATTGTCTTAAAGAGTAATGCTGAAGTATATTTAGTATGGCTCTGTTAAAGCAAAGCACATATTCCTTTTGACACAAATGTTTTCATTTCTTTGACACAGCTCCATGAGAACTGGAAGTTCCACAAACCAAGGATAGCATCTTACTGGCTTGTCAAACTAGATTCAATAAAACGTAGGAAGGTAATCCTATCTATATGTGATGTCTCTCATCAATAATGCTAATTGAAAACATAAAGTGACAATCTGGTATTTGACCTTTTTAATTAAACCTCTCCAAGAAATCAGGATATTGTAATTGGATGTAAGATACTGCTTTTGTAAAATGGCAGGCACACCAAGCAGATGCTTTCACACAACTGGTGTGTTGCTGTAACTTGCGACAGGAAATAAAAGGCTATAGTGTCTTTTGAAAGAAAGACTGAGGGGCAGAGCATGTTTGTTTTAATTTTTATAACAAATGTGTTGGATGCCTGATCAAAATTTAACATTATCTGCAAATATGATTAAATTGAATTTGTTTTCAGGCAAGCTCTGTGAAGCTAATCTTTTTGTATAGCTGGGGACCGATTGTGCCTCAAAAGCATGCAATAACGCCTTACTTTATATAAAAAGGGTAGAAAAACTTGGAAACAATTAGTGCACCAGAAGGGAAAAACTGTTAATTTGAAAGATTTTGATGATCTGTGTTTGTCTTATTGAACTCAACTTAAAGTGTAGCTATTTCCACAAAAAATTGATAAAAATCCAAACAGTGGATGCCATTAGTCAAGGTTAGGCTTTGCAGTTGATTACATTCCCTCTTCTTCCAACCTTTTTTTACCCACATCATTCCACATATTTTCTCAGCCTTTACTGAATAGGCTGAGTGTATTTGTTGATCTTAATAACTCACTTTTGAAATAAAGGTCCCTTTCATTTAGTGACTATATCTGATTACAACATGTCATATGGAATACCATTTTCTTTTTAAACTTAAATTTCAAAGTAATCAACATTTTCATATGTCATTTTGATTCAAAGGAATGAAAATAGTGTTAACCAAATTTGCTTCAAATTGAAACATTTTATATATATTTGATTTAAATGCACTCAACTATTCTTTCTTCCAGGTTGTTGACATTGTGAGGTCAAATGTTCGAGCCATGTTGCAGCGAATTTGGCGCAGCTCTGATATTGACAACCTTCGGCTCTATCGCATTTTTAGCCGGGTGTTCAACAGGCTACTGTGGAGTCATGGACAGGGCCTTTGGAACTGTTTCTCTCCCACAAGGCAATATTTATCTTCCTTCATTGAATCAAAGCATCTCATGCTCTTATAATATATTGCATATTAATTGTTGGAAAGTACTTTGATGCTGTTGACATTTTGTCTTTTATTAACTTCATGAAATTCTTCGTATTAATTTACGAAAATTACATATATTGAAAAAGAGCATTTTTGGAAGAATTCAATCTTTTATTTTTATCCTCAGTTATATGTGTGAGCGCACGGGGAAACCCTTCGGATGTCGTTAGGTCTAGTTTTGCACTAGATTTTTAAGTCCAAGTCCGAAAATGAAATTTAATTTCTTTAGAAACTCCATTCATTTATGTTAGTTTCTGAAATAACTAACCTTTTGAAATAAATAATTTTGTGAGGCCTCTTCAGATCAGATTTGTAGCATTAAAAGTTTCTGTGAAAAAAGTATGTTTAACTTTAAAGGCCATATCCTTACAACAACACTTTCTCAACTGGATGATTTTAAAACTCTAAACTTTTGATCTCAAGAAGATAGACTGTTCGCAAAATCTAAAAATGAGCTCACCTAATTTTTTTTAATCTGCACTCACATGAAGGGTTTTCCTATCTTATTGAATTCACATTAGTTAAGTTCTGTTTGACAAACAGCTCTATATTCGATTTGATGTAAAGCTAATATTGTCTCTGAAATGGTAACACAGCATTTTTATAATTCTCTCCATACAGTAATACATGGGAGACTATCTTCAGCAAGAGCAGTGAGAACATCTCAGAGCCAGAAATGGACTGTTGTAGGAGAATAGTGCAGTTGTGTAAGGACTGTTTGCTCATTGTCTACAAGTTTGCTGATGAGGCAAAGAACCCAACATCTCAAGTTGGGGGAGAGCAACAACAGCATCAGACTGGATCAGATAAGGTGCAGACATTTCAGCCACAACAAACGACCATTCCACCTCCATTTGAGAACAAACAGGCGCAAAATGGGTGAGTGAAACATAAATTCATGAAAAGCAGTTCTCATACAATTTTTGACGTGTTTCTCAAGCTTTTTTCGTTAGTCTCATATGTTGATACACTTAACTTTATTGTTTTGCTCTGTGTAGTCATATATGCATAAAATAACATCCTCTTTTTCTATGCAACCTCTTTTACCTTTTTATTTCACAAAAATGAACAATATGAAACAATTTTTTTAACATTCATGCTGACTATGTATAGGATTATGCATGAATACAGACAGAAAATACACATGTTAACTTATTGCATTGTTCTCAGATACCTGGCAGGGCGTGATTTGAGGCCACCAGTGAACTGGAACCCACACACTTCATATAGCCAGCGTTATGCACGGATCTATCAACAATCCAACTTATCAGGCTCATGAGTCATCAAGCCACAATTTGCGATGTGCAGCATCAGTCTTTCTCTCTTACTAAAATTAACCTTTCTTCCTCTTATCCAAGACAATCCTGTGTTACTTATTTTTTGTTATCAAGCATACTGGAAAAAATAGTTATCCCGCTCAATCTGTGATGCAAGATAGTTCATGTGTAGGATAGTTCATGTGACAAGTAAGTAAATCTTTTGTCAAGATGAAAGTTTATTATATACATGAACATGCTTTTCAGGCTGCATTTTTCATTAATAAAATGAGCAAGAAGCAGAAAAGGCATTTTGAGTAATTTATTTTCAATTTTTTATCAATCTTTTGTAATCAATTTTCAACATCACTTCTTTCTTTCTATTCAATAATTGTGTGCTCTGATTGTTTATAACTGTGCCAATGATTTATCGTAATAGCTATTTCATTTGAGGATTGTATTATCTCATACTTCTCAAACATTTGAAACTATTCTGCTTGGAGAGATTTTTGTTCATCTTATATGTGCTTGTAAGTAGTATGAATTATAAGGTAGAATTTAATCTGTCTCAGCCACAAATTTTGGGCATAAACAGTTACAAAAGTAGTTTAAGGTTACATTCTTTTTTTTTCTATCAATCACATCTTGCTTCTGTTTCAAATTTTTAATTCATTGTATGGTGTGAAGAGTTTATTTTTTTTCATACCGGTAATTCAATATGGAGACATTAAAGGTATAAAAGAATCAGTCAAGAAAAATTCAATAGCAAAGAGTATGGAAACTTCAGTGCACAATTTTTTAAACATTTCCCAATATGGTTCTCATCCAAAAGTAACTTGTTAAACCTTAATGTTGATTTTACCTATAAATACATTATTGTTTGATGCATTCAGTGGTGCGAACTTAAACTTTATTGAAAATCAAACTTGAACATACAAAAACCATACAAAGTCCACTTTCCCTCCTATATCTAGACCACTACCTCATCTTTCAAATGATAATAATGGTTTTTTCCACAGTTACCTAGTGCAAGTCAACATGAAATAACACCTATAAGATGAGCATGGATGAATAATGTCAACTATAATGCAAATAAGGCTTCTAGATCAGGAATTAGCTTTCTGCAGATATCCACAGGGCACATGAATAACAATTGTCCTTATGATATCTCTTTGTTTGTCTATGTGTGTGGATCTTTCTCTCTTGCTAAGAGTAATATTGCACTTACTGTTTCTTGTTTTGCTGCATTTGGTCGGTCTTCCCTTCTGTTTCTAAACATGCTAAATCTTTCAGGAGAGTGTGAAACAAAAGTTCTTTATAATTGCAACTCCAATAAACATGAAACAACTTGGAAGAATTAATTCAAATTTGAGTGCGTTCACTTAGTAGTGAAGTAATTGGTATAAAGATTTAATCCTCTAAGGTTTTCATTTTTGTTTGCTTTTTTTCTTCTTGTTTTTTGAGCATTCAAAGAATCCTGTTGGATGAAAAACAAACTGAGAAAGTCCAGTAAAACTGAAAAATGAGTAACCTTCACTTAAAGTTGTAGTCCTTAGCAGCTATATTTCCTTCATGGTAACACAAACTTCCCTTGCAACCATGGTCTGAATATAATATAAGGTAGGGGGAAGAACTCTGCTGAGGGGGTGTTTGCGCAAATAAACTCTACTCACCACTCTGCAGATAAGACCTTGATGCCTACCAGCTCAATGCTAAGTACCATAGATTTAATTCCCACTTTAAAAGTCAATAATTCTCAGGTACCCTCATGAGCATTTTGTTTTTATCTTCAAAAAAAATAAAATATCTTTTTTTTTATGGACTCCAAGTAACGAAATAGAATATTCCAATTTCATCTCAACCATTGGTTTAGGTATTTTTAGTCCCTTTTTTTTTTAAACCTTTTCCAACAGTAAGATTTAAATCTGTTCTGTAAAGTTTTATAGGTGAATACATTGTTATTAACAAAACAGAGTGGACTAGGAATGAAGAGTTCAAACTTGAGCCCTAGCTCCACACAAAAGTGGGCTAAATTGCTATCAATATTACCCAAGGCAGTAAGAGTGATTAGAAAGTATAATTATCTTCCTTATGATAAAATGGAGCCATTTAGTTTTACAATTTGTTAAAGTTATGAGTATTGAATTTTATATCTATCATCTAGAAATAAAAGTCAGTACTCAAAATTCACCTTCACAGACATTTAGACATACAAAATAATGTATACCATCCTATTGGTGTGATATAAAGAGCATGTGTTGACTTAATACCTGTATTACAATATTTAGATCACTTGTGGAATATTCTATAGTAGGTATCCAAGTATTTGTCTGTAGATTTAGGTAATTTTTTTTCTGAATATTCAGGCAAGCTTTCTGTTGCAAGATAAAAATGGCAGAAGAAGCCTAATTGCTTGTGAGCTCCACGTTTATTTTCCAATTCATCCTTTCCTTTGATCATACCCAACTTGTCCATTTTGCTTCTATGTCATGGAGACCTTTTTTAAGTTATGACATTATGTTTCTCATGTTGTTTCCTTTGGTACTTTTTGTCTCAGGGCTTCTGTAATTATTAAAAAAAACACATTGAAGCTAAAATATATTTGTTGGTGGCAAATTGTGCATAAGAAGTCACCTACAGTTAGTCATTTTGAGCTAGAGTATCAGTTCAAAGGTATTTCACATTCTTTTTTCTTAATCTCAGTTTGAGTTGAAATACCACTGGACATGGAAATACTTGTGTTAACTTACTTTCTATCCAACCAAACAGAATGTGCAAACATTTTTAAGAGTGAAAATTGAGTCATAGTCATTATCAATTCTTGATTTCTCTTTAATGCTTCACACTTTATCCTTTCTTGTTCAAAAAAGTTGCAGATGGTTGGCCATCTTGCACTTATAATTTTGTTTCTAAGTTTTGATTCCTATCTTCACCTTATGTCTTTGAAAGAAAAATGATTTTTCTAATCTACCATAATAATTTTGTGCTTGTTGAAGATGATTTTTCAGGTAAATCAGATTTACTGCAAAATTGCATCATTTTGTTAGCAACTGTCTCATCTTTGTTTAACTTCTTTTAATTGGACTGTTCCAAAAAGCGGCCTTATTCTCAATCTAAATGAATTGCACAGAATGATTTTAAGGAATCACATGGAGAAAAAAACAACAAGAAAAAAAGAATTAATTGATATTTGAATATGTAATTTGTAAAGGCTACTGGTCTGATAAAAAGGAGTTTTACCATTTTGTTGAACAATGATCATTATGTGAAACATGTTTGATATTTGTAAAATATTGCTTAAATTGTCCAGGTCTTCTTGATACTTCTTGAATGTGAGAAAAATATTTCCCATATTTTGCATATAGGCAAGGTGCATATGTTATGGTTAATCTTTCACCATCAAAATGTTGTGCTTGTTATATTCCATTAATACATGTAGCCTGACATTACTCCCCTAAAGAGTCATGTTTTAAATAATCAATTAAAATCAATTCTTTTAAACTGAATACAACAAATGCCCCAATAGAGTTTTATCCAAAATTAAGCTAAGTTTTGTCTATTATTTATAAGCAGTGATGAAATGTGCTGATCAAGTCTTGCAATGATGAGAACAGATTAACAACTCTTAATTCTTTCAATATTCTTTTCAATGGAAAATGTTGAAAATATGTAGACAAAAAATGTGATATTGTTTTAATACTTAATAAGGTCATCAATTCTGTGATATAAAACAGTTTTTAGAACTATTGCTAAATGCTTTTCATTACGTACATAATATAAACAGTGCATGTTATTACAAGATCTGAACTTCAATCCTTTGCAAATTGCATATTTCAATCATCTTCTCATATTTTAGTATAACTATTTGAGTATCATCTGGTAATGAAGCTAAACTAAAAACCAACACATTTAATTGTCTACCTCATTCCATCATAAGGATATAAGAATTCTATCTTATCTTATGCCTGACAATCATCAGTAAATATGGATATGGTGATTTAAACTATTTTTGAAGATGGTTTCAAAACTTACTTATGAATGTTATAATATATACATATGTTTGTACATACATGTACTTCATTTAAATCTTTTCATCTGATTTTGGCTATTGTTTTCATTTGAATCAAATTACTGCACATGTAGGAAGGTGCTTAAAATTAGAGGATAATTTTCATCTGTTGCCATTTGACTGATTTTGTGAATATATAGTAAAACACTTAAAGTTAGTACATAATTTAGTCTCTTTAGTGTCTATTACAAAAAAATCTTTTGCGGTTTTTTAGTGTTTTCTAAAGTGAACACCACATCAAAACTTACCAAGATAAATGCTGGAATATGATACATCTTCTAAGTGGAAAATCCAGAATTATAATCAATTCCCACATGAGTTCAACCAGAAGTGATTTACTAAGTTTTGGCTTTGCAACATAGCATAAACAGGAGATCCCTGTAGTGGCTAACATAATTTGAATTTTTAGAACAGAAAATGAGACCTACATTTGTTTCGCTTATACATACATAGTTAAAAGAACCGTCAAATTTAAACTTCACTGGGCATACTTGGGCATCTAACACAGTTGGTTTTGTGCTTTACAGAGAAAATTAAACTGCCATGAAAATTTTATTGGTCAAGTCTTCTAATAATATTTTGATAATATTTTGTTTACTCACCTAAAAATCAAATTTTCAAACTAAAATACATGAAATGAGACTGAAATTTTCAGATATCAGAACATGAAATAGTCGTTTGGATTATCAAGACAGTCTAAATTGATGCTAAGCTAACTTTTTTTACAAGCCAAGAATCTCATATATAATGCGAACACAGTTAGCAATCTCTATATTTTGTGTTTTCTCAAATAACTTTTCATGCAGGGACATTTTTACAAAAGCAAAAGAGAATCTACAACAAAGACAAATGACTTATGATAGATTGACGCAGTGGGAAAGCATGTTCTGATGTTATCTTAAAGCATTATTTTACTTAAAAATTATATTATGATGTATCACAATGGACATTTGATCTTCAACTTAATAAGATGGTGTGAATGTGATCTGTTAACTTCTGAGCCAAGACTGTGCTTGTAGCAATATGAAACAAGCAGTGTGGAGCAGCTACCTCGAGCCCCTCCTGATATACAGTGCACTCACTTAGGGGATTGGTATTTATTTGGACGGGCATGAATTGAACAGAACCAGCTATCTGGACTAATGGAAAAATCATTGATGTGTGTATTAATATTTACAGCTTTAGTGCAGTGCTCACAATAGGTAAAATGGGCAGACTGTGGCTTCAGGTGGCATTAGTGAATGAGGGTATATTTTTGTCAATGTTGTAAGGTTGAAAATGCTTGTTTACATTTGTTTTCATAATTTTTGATGACCCAAAGACGAATCTTATATTTGTTTTGACAAACAGCTGTAATTATCCTAATTAGGAGTACAAGTCAATGACAAATACTCATTCTTCAAGCACCTCTTTTGATATCCAGGTTATAGATTAAGATTCCATTATATTTTTCATATGTTATATTGAATCTTCTGATAACCAACAAGATATTTAAGCCTTTAAGTTGTTATATGAGATACCTTATATAGAAAAATCTTTTTTATATTCTTTCAAACTTTTATTCCTGAATCTATTTCACCAGAGACAAAAAAATCACAGTTCTTTCCTCTGGGGTAGATGCACTTAATAGTACATGTACTATGGCAGCTGCAGCTCTTTTCCACCTTACTAATTATTTTTGTTGAATCATCTATTTGGATTTATCTTCAACTGTGCAGAATCTATGTAAGTTAAAAATTTGTTGCTAAAGGCAAATTCTCATATATGATCATTGGTTTCTATTAATACACATATAAAACTTATTTTAATTACATTTCATTTCACAAATCAATATTAGCATTTACTAATTTAATAATTTAAGGGCATCCTCATGTTTGGGGAAGCTATAATTATTGACTATTATAATATTCATTTTTTTTTAATGAAGCAATATTTATGACTTTGTATGTGATTATACCAAACATAAGGAGTCAAGAGCCAAACACATAGCTTTTGACAAATAGAGGTTTCTTATCTGTTACAAATTTTTGTTTCAGTAATATTAGTGATGATACTTAATGATAAAACTATCCAATATTTGTAATTTACATCTCAATTTGTATTTTTTTTTTAATATTCAACATCAAAGATGGAAATGCATAAATATATGTAGGCCTATTTATAATTTAGATTACACAGCTTATATGATGCCTAGATACTACCAATGTTTACAAGAATTCCCTCTTTTTCTTTCCGAAATCAAATCATGTTGCATTAACAGAACATAAATGGATTAATTGTTACAATTAAACTTAATGAATATATAAAGTTCCTTGTTTGGCCTCTTTTTAATGTTTTATTTTTGTTACTAGATACTTCTAGATGTTTCTCTGCAATAACATCTTCATTAAGGCTACACAATAATTTAGATTTGCTCTCACTCTAAAAAATTATGACAATATCATATGGTAGTTGTTTCACCATCTTCATTATTTTAAATATTTTGCTTTTACCCTTATCACAAAAAAATTCATACAAAGTAAAAGGAAGAAAAGGCTAATTTTATTTGGTATTTCAACTTTATTTATATACTTCAATATTCATGAAATGGTATTTGAACAATGAACACAAAGCAAAACCATCATGGAGAGTCCTCAGCCTCAAGGATGGATGTTAGTCCGAGTTCTTTAAGAGCATCTCTAACGATTGATATGGTGTCGCGATCTGGATCTACTTCCTTAAAAAGAAAGAAATGACAATTATCGGCCAAGTATTCAACTTCAAGTATTACATTTAAAATTTTGGTCTGTCACTATGCTTGAGTCCTTGAATTCATATAATTTAATAGGCAAAGTTATCACATGTGTAAAAACTAATACTTTATACTAAAAGTATTTATAGTTTGTAAAATTGGGAAGAACTGCTTTTTAATTTCACCACAAATTCAATGAGAAAAAAAATTAAAATTAAAAATTAAAAAAGGTAAAGAAGTCTGAAAGAAATTTGATCATAGAACAAGATGATAATGAGGAGTTGACATTTAAAAAAAAAAAAAGCACAAATTATACAGCTTTTGTTCAAAGTCTACCATCGAACATGTTTCTAAATCCTTTAAGATGTTTACAGAATCTTAGAAATTCTTTACCTGCCAGACAGTGAGCATTGACAATGCTGCTGCTGTAGTGGAGTCACTTGAATCCTTGAAATAGGCTAAATCGTCTGCAGGAAAATCTAGTTTTTCTCCCAGTTTCATCCATGAGTCTCCAAGCTTCTCTGCTATGGACTGCATCTCCTCAGCATTAAACTGCAACCTGGGGCTTGCTGAATCTATTTAATTAAAAGGAGAGATATTCCATGTTTAAAATTTAAATTTTTAAAGCTTTCATAGAAAATTATCACTTTCTTATTAAATAATTCTATCCTCAGCAGCTAGTAATTAAATCCAAAAATAATTTTACAAGAATATCATTTAAATGAACATTTATGCCCTGCTCCAACTCCTTTAAGCTGAAATTTATCACAGATAAAAATATTTTTTTCCAATAAAACGGAACATTTTTTTTTTTACTAGAAAGATTTAAGTTATATTTCTGCCTTCTTACACAGAACAAAATGCTTGGTAAATTCCTGACCATCATGTATAAAGGCACATTTTTCTTTAATACCTTGTTCTCCATTTTTCATTTCCTCATCCACCTCATTATTCTCCTTGATTTCATCATCATCTTCAGCAACTGCCATTTCAGACTTCACTTCCTCTGTTTGCTGATTCTACAGAAAAAGAGAAAATCATGAATGGTCAATAGTGTACTCTAGTATTAGGTAATTAAAAAAAAAAAGTATTCATAAATTTACATTCATTTAAAGAATTTTGTGATAACAAAATATTTTGTGTTGATATGTACTGTTCTTTATGGTCAAACTTTCCATGACATACTTATCTGACCAAGGACATCATTTGGTATACATAAAATCTATATCCTTTAGAGTAATGATAGTGTGGGTCTGAATTAATGCTTAAGGATGTCTCGGTGTAAAATCTGCTTTAATCAAATGATCACCAACAACAAAAAAATGACAAAACCATCAGGAAATACAATTAATAAAAAAAAGTATTAATAAATTTACATAACATTCATTCAAAGAATTTTGTGATAACAAAATATTTTGTGTTTATATGTACTGTTATTTATGGTCAAACTTTCCATGACATACTCATCTGACCAAGGACATTATTTGGTATAAATTAAATACATATCCTTTAGAGTAATGATAGTGTGGGTCTAAATTAATGCTTAAAGATGTCACGGTGTAAAATCTAAATTCATTACATGATCACCACCAAAAAAAAAAAAAAGAAAAACAAAACGACAAAACCATCAGGAAATACAATTGTATGACAGAATCAATTTAAAACGTAGACTCTTCAGATTGATTTAATGTGTTCACAAGGATATTAGTTGCACTAAATACTTTCAATTGTTGGGGGCAAGAGACAGAAATATCAAGTTAATGAGCCTTGAGCTCGAGTTATTTAAAAACTGGGCTTTTTTTTTCTTGTAAGTAGCATGAAAATGTAAAAACTTTTCACATATTCTTTTATCACAAAATAAAGAAATCTCTCCTCTGTCTTACATTCTTGTTCTCCCCAGGAACAAAATGTGTGAACAATATTAACAAATGCTGCAATCTCTTTAGATCCTGGCACAACTATGAAGTTAACAAACTTTGCATTGTTATGCATAAACATGTTGGGATATGGCAATGGCCAAAAACATTAATCTTGGACTTTCGACTTTCTCGTTCCAGTCCTCACAATACATTTCATTTTATTGACAAGGGTTTTTAGAAGATAAAACCAAAGACGGATGGAATATGAGTTGAAAAAATATGCTAGTGATAATAAAAAAAACCAACATTGTCACAACTCTAGGGTCAAGAGGAAAAACTTCAGAGAATCAATGGAAAAAAAATTTCAACATCGTTAGCCTGAATTAATTCTACATACTGGATTGAGCTCTTTGGCCATCTTGTCAACAATATCTTTGAGATGAGCATTGATGGGTAACCCAGGTGTAACGGCGTGGACAAAGAAGTGAGGGGAAGAACGAGCAAGGAGACGGTAAGCCTTCCATTGGAAATTTTGATGATTGATGTCCCTGATAAGCACAGCATGACATGAAAAAAAGAAATATATGGTATAAATTCGATATTGGATTCTCCTATCCAAATAAATGAAGCCAGTGGCAGTTCACATCATAGCCAAAATGCAATCAGAAATTTTTATTTTAAACTTTCATTTTAAGCCAAATGCAAACATTATGATTCCAGAGTTTCTTTAAATGTTAGAGAGTAAAAAGTAAAAAACATGGAAAGAGATACTTTCATCAAACTATTTAGATATAGTAAATACAGCATGAATTCTGAAATATATCTGAGTTACCATAGCTCAAGTGATGTGTACTCCACTGATTGTTCAGGTTGAATGCTTTCACTTACTTATATTGTTCCTCTACCATGGCCTCAGGGTCTGCTTGATCAATGGCATTAGCGAAGAAGTCATCCAGCTTAGGTAGGAAGACACGAGACTCATCTTTACAGGCCTCCATGTTGTCAGGGTTCAGGTTCCACAGTCTTGTTAACTCAGGATGACCCAGCTTAAGAGACTTCCCACCTGAAGCCATCAAATCATCCCCAATCCGTTTCTTTTTAGGTCTAGTGATGGAAAAAAACAACTTTCTTGACTGAATAAAAGCAACTTTAACTCTTTTAAGAAAATTGAATGTAAGCAATAACTTTACTAAATGTATAGGTTTGTATTTGAAAAACCAATCTTCGAAACTGGAAACAAGGTATCTTTATTTTTACAAATTTTAATTTGTTTGAAAAACTAAAAAGGATCAATATGCTACTATGAAAAAAGTAATGAGAAAAGTAGATACTTGACCTGCATATACATTTATACAATGATAATAGTTTGAGTTTCCTAGTAGATTTTTGTGTAAAGATCATCTGTCATACAATAAGCTATGAAAGAGAAAAAATTTAAAAAAAAAAGAAAGAAAGAAAAGTAACCTTGGCTTTGCTTTGGCCTGCTCCTTTAGCTTCTCCTTGATAAAGCTAGGACAACTTTCATTCTTCCAACTGTTCCAATGCTCTTCTCTCTCTAAAATGTGCTGCATAACAAGTAAAGTTGAGAGGGTACGGGAGAATATTTTACAACAGTTTATTCGGTTTAAAAAAAAAAAGAAACACAATTTATAAAATAAATTCAATTGACCACTCATTTAAAAATATTTAAAAAAAATACTTTATTTATCTAGAACATCTAAAAAATGATTAAAAAAAAAAAAATCAGTACATTGATCAGGTTTTTTACCTTTTTAAAACTAAAAAATTGGAGACAAAATTGTCTTTGTCAATAAGTTCAAAGCTCCTAAAAAATTTACAGGATAAAAACATTTCAACCGAGTACTTTGTGAGTGCATATTGCAACTCGTATTGCTAAGAAATAAGAATAGGATCATTTCCAATCAAGAAAAGGAAATCAATTTTAAGAGGTTCATTATCATAATTGCCAAATTAAAGAAAAAGTAAATGGCAATAACAGTCTTAATGGTGCCCAGTTTGTCTTTCTTATTTGGAACAAATTCCTTAGCGTTTAAGGGCTTGATTTATTATGAGATTTGTTTATGAATATAATAATAAATAAATTCATCTTATTTTCTATAGTAAGAGCACCTATTGACTCTTCAATATGGCACCTTTCCTGCCTCTGCAATGATCTCTATTTACTGGGGTTTTAAGATAATAGTTCAACTTTGATCTATGCTGTGCATGTTGTGAAAAAGTTTACTAGTTTGGACCAAACTCAATGCTATTGTGTGGCAGAAATAAAATCAAGATTTTTCTTGCCTTTGAAATACAGCCATGACAAAATATGCAAAATTAGTTCAAGTCAATTTAGAAAGGTTTAAAACAATATTGCCCATT
The DNA here is from genome assembly GCA_033675545.1 of Elysia crispata. Lineage (NCBI taxonomy): Eukaryota > Metazoa > Mollusca > Gastropoda > Plakobranchidae > Elysia > Elysia crispata. Next base: position 1,789,996 of record JAWDGP010003066.1, on the reverse strand, counting down.
TTTTTTTTCCTTATTTGAATAAAAATTTCAAAATCTCTCACCCCTATCATTTGCATGAAATAGTTTGTAATAATTTGAGTTTTGCAGACATGACCAAAATCCTCAGACCTGACTTCTGCTACACACAGCAGTAGTCAGGCTGCCAGAGTGACATCATTGAAGAGTCAGGGCAAGGATGGGTAACATCATAGGATCTTGACAGCTGGGATGATTTGAAAAAAAAAATGCTTTCCATCCTGCACCACAATTTGGGGTGCTTTGAAATGTTCAATAATTCTTAGAAATTAATACACACAATGCTGATTTGGATTTGTCAAATCGATTTAATCTTCACCTTAACAGCATTACAAAATTGCTCCCCATGAGGTGGAGTCTCACACAACAGTTTGATAACTTCCTGTTGAGACTCCTTCAGCCACTCAGTCTGCTCCTCTGTGAGAGTGTGAATTTGCCTGTTGAGACAAAATTCAATCTAAATTTGAAGATCCAAAATAGAAAGACAAAGGGAGACTGATACTGATAAACAAACTACCATCCAGAGTTTCTCTACTCGTTTTTACCATTTAAAGATTCAGTAAGAAATCTGTGAATAGAGATGACATGTTTTAAGTTTGCATAGATAAATAAAAAAAATTTAATGACCTCTGTAATTCTGATTCCATTATATACATGAAGAAAAATCAACATAACTACTTATTCCACCCATAATTTTTTTTTTATCAGAATATAGTATAACATATGATCGAGACCACTCACGTTTTAAATTTTACAGTAGCCTTTAAGTACTGAAAAATTATGAGAAACTGGACAAGCACGTATCGCCGAAAATTGCTGTCATTCAACTGAAGATTTAGAAGCTGAAAAAAAAAATAACAATAATAAAAAAAAAAAAAACACAACAAAAAAGAATTATGAATTTTGCTTATGGGTCATGGTTCATGTATAACTTACAAAAGTAAACATTTTCAACTCTTGAATCATTTAAGAGCATCGAACACACCTCTACAGATGTGATGAAATATGATCTAAATGAATTAAGTATACTGAAATGAGAATGCGCTCTTTTCTCTAAGCAGAGTTCAACCGTATATAATATAGTGAGAGGGATGTCAAATAAAAGCAAAAGCAGTAAGAACAGCAAAACTTTTAAAAAGTGGAGTGAATTTTATGAAACTTTAAGAATAAGTTTTCACATGATTTATCTGTTTCATAATGTTGCGTCAATTAACCATACCAGAGGAGCAAAAATGATGTTTCTAAATGTTTATATAAAAGACTTTAAGATTTGTAGCAACCTTCTTGAAATATATGAGATAGCCCTCCAACTTTAGCTTAATATTCACAGGTAAAAGCAAATAAGGTGTGGTTATAACAGATTCATTAAGCAGAACTAAAGTAAAAGCACAAAAGAGGAAGTTGTGGAACATTTACAAACATAAGAAAAAAATCAAGTTTTTACCTTTTCACTGGTTAAGTACTTAGCAAAAAAGTTCTGAGCTTGCTGCTGTGACTGCTGCTGCGTGGGTGCTGACTTCTTACTGCTTGATGATGTATCATCAAGCTTATAGCTTGAGAAAATGGCCAGGACATCTTTTGAATACTGAAAGAAAGAGGTTACATGAGAAAAGTTAAGCTGATTTAACAATGGGATTGGCAGCACTTTCATTTCCTCTCAAGATTTCAGGAAAAAAGCTAAGGATACAAACAAAGAGTTCATTGGGCCATGGAGATTGACCCTAATACACAGGAATTTATTTCAATCCCTCTCACTCTCTGCCATTTATTCTTTGATGTGTCATTGTACATGTGTTTAAGTCAGTTGGTTTAGGTCAAATTTTTTACCTCAAGCAACTGGTTAGAGTAGGGTTAGAATCAAATGAAGACAAAAAAAAGAATCATAACTAATATTCATTAATCAGAAAAAAATTTTACCAGTATAATACCACACCAAGAAAATAAATATCAATGATGAAGGTAAAAACAAAGTGAATTTTACAACGATGCAGATTAGAGATATTAGAGGCTCATGCCACCTCTGCAAATAATCTAACAATGTGAAAACAAAAACAGCATGAAAGCACACTCTTCACTGTTTGAGCAGGAAGTGTAGTTAAGATCAGGTCTAAAATTTAGCAGAGAAAGTTATGCATTCCATTCTCAAAGCTCTGCTTCCAGTTCAACTAGACCTCTAGTTGGTCTATGTACTTTCATAGTTCAATAAGCTGCATGATTAGTATTAAAATATTAAAAATTTAGATTTTCCCATTTGTCAATAATTAGATGTAGATCAACCATCTGGTTACTAGATATTGAAAGAAGAAGCCCTAAAGACCTCAGAATGTCTACCAGATACACTGACATCGGCCTATATCTATTATCTATCAACTGTGTTGTGTGTACTGTTTGCACGAAAAGATCTATTCCGTGCTATCACAACTAAAAATCTTGTGCCACATATGTCTTGTAGGGTGGGCGAATCAAAACAAGGATCCCAGTTTCTTGACTCTTCATTCTTCTATCAATTATCATAGCCATTCTTCCATTTTTTTATCCCTATAGGTCCTTATCACCGAGAAGAATCTACTTACTAAGAACATACCCACTCTATGTCCCTTTTTCTTATCACTGGCACTCTTTTGCTAAAATTACACAAGTGCTGATTGAGCAGTGGGTAGCATGCTTGATACTTGAGTTATATTAAAAATGAGGTGAAAAAAAGGAGAAAAAAAAAGAAAGACCATAATGATTGCAGAGATACTAAATTCATATAAAATAAATCAAATCCAAGTGACTTCAAATTATATATTTGAATCTTACAAAAGCCAAAGGAAAAAACTCCTGATAATTTCACTATAAATAATTCAAATGATGAGACTAACACTTCCATTTTATTGTAATGGCCTTAAAGGTACAGGATAATTTTGAAAACAGTAATTCCTGAAGAGATTAGAAAAAAATCAGTGTACTTTTACAACTGTTTTATTCAAAAAGAAACCCACTGTACTAAAAAAAAATATCAAAGAGTAGGCTCTATGAAATTTGCTTTAGCCCAGCCTTCCTTGACCAATATAAAAAAAATTCTAATGTAAACCAAGAAAGTAGTATACAAAACAAAATTATTTCAGCCATAATGAGAAATATAAAACTCATAAATTGATCTAGGAAGCAACCCATGTCCATCCCAGCAATCCCTTGTGGGCCTATAAGATACATGTAAAACATGAATAAGGGACCATAATCTGAATTCTACATTTATCGACATACAATATGCCATAAAATCTTCATGAAAGATCAAAATAATTAAGAATTTTCATGGGTAGTAGAAACAAAAACTTTATTGACTCTGAGCACTTTTGGCTTACCCGAGAAAATACATCCCAAGCCGATTTATCATAGCACTGTGTTGGCCTTCTGAAGTAATCTTGGAGGGCCCAGAACTTACTGTACAGGTGATAGTCAATTGGTACAGAACTGGAAACAATAATATTAATAAATTAAAAAAAAAAAATCACAACAACAATGTCCTTCTTTTGTATCTGCCTTGTAAATACATCTGAGTGAGGTGGGAATCATCTAAGAATACATTACAGGTTATATAACTATTATGCTGAACCTTGCATAAAAAAAAAAAATCACTTGACACTGAACAAAACAGTTTTGGCTTTATAAAAAATAAAATGAATGCTTTACCAATTGGATCATTGAAATTTGGGCAAGTGTAAGTTACACTTTACTTATAATTAAGATCAAAATTCATGATCTTGCCATCTCTTATTTATGTTCTAGTACTATTGACAGTTATAACCAAATGGAAACAAAAGTTGTTAGACGTACCTTGACTGATCATTGGTAGTATCAACCTCCATCACATCTGCTGAACTTTCCTGGTGGCAGAGAGCAATTTGTCCAGTATGAATTTCATCTACAATGCAGAGTTTTCCTGAATTTATATTTTACTTGTGCTTTTCTTATATTACAGTGACTAATATTGACTTTTATACTTTCCTGTACTTATGTGCAAAAAAATGAAAAATCAAATTTATAATTAATTTTTCTAAGACTCAGCTTCACTGTTCATGATTCAAACTTGCAAACCAGATAAAGGACTTTAACATTAGACCTGTGGGATAACTGTGAACTTATGTTCACATTTTTTATGCCTTATAAAAGCCTATATGCTGAAAAAAGACACAAAGCATACAATTTGTATTTTAACACATAGTATGTTGAAGTTTAAACCACATCTTCAAATGTCATTTCTAAATTAAAACGATTCAATGTGCATTGAAAAATAGAAAGAAATACATCTGATTTATCAATCACATAAAATGGGATGAACTATATACCTTTTTTTCAGATTCTTCCTTCTTTGTGAATATTGTGACATTTTCAAGGTTGAACTGACTTGCTAAATTCAGGGCTGTTATGGTTATAAAACAGAAGATAGATTTAATTCAAAATGTAAGATTACAGAAACATAATAGATAGATTAAAATCTGATATGCAAAAATGTAATTTTACATGTGCAGCAAAACTTCCTGATTTAAAACATTGTACACAAAATACATTTTATTCAACCCTTAAGCCACAATTTTAAAATACCAGCCACAAAAAAACTCTACTTTTTCAAACAATAAGATGCTACAAAATTAAAAATAAATATGATTATTTCACGGGACTAAAGATCTTAAAAATTATTGTTTTACGTGCAATGGTTGCCCTAAAAAAAGTTACTATTCCTTCAACATTTTTGCGAAAATCTCACCTGATTTTTCAGACAGAGGAAACAATCTAGAGAGAAAAAGTTGGATTCTGCCACAGAAAATGGTATTCTGAGACTTAGACAAACGTCGTATTAAATCTGAAAAATATAAGTAACATAAAAGACTTTTAGGCGAGGATACATCATATAAAAAAAGTCCATGCAAATTGAGATTACTGCCTACCCTCATTGATTCAGAACAATCATAGCTAGGACCCAGTCTTTTTTGCTGAATACACTGTAATCCATTATTATCATTAACAAAGAGTAAGTAAAGCCAAAGGATCAATTTAAAATTATATTTCTCTCAAGTTACCATTTTGCATGCTCCAATTTTAACATTTACATAAATCTCTAAAAGGCCTATCATGAGCTATATCTAAATCTAGTGCCTCACTCTAAAAAAAATTCTGAATGCCACATATGCTCATTATTGAAACTATTTATGCAAAATAAAGTTATGCCCCATGTCTTTATGCACTTTTCATGTCTATTTAGCTCAAGTAAATAAGCGTATGCAATGTTAGCATTGAAGGCAGAGCTGAATCAATGATTGGTTTTTAACAGATAAGCCCTTAGTTTTAACTGTTGCTTAAGGACTTGAAAACTAGGCTAATCACTCAGTTTAGAGGAAAATAGATGCAGTTTTCTTGCTAGTTGTGTAAACTAATCTAGAGAATGATATAAGATTTGAGAGCTGAATAAAGCTGCAAGCTTTATCTAGAAAACAACATATAAAAAAAAAAAATTCCACTGTCACATTTTCCTTCAGTTTTATTTTTATTACCTTCATTGATTTTTGATGAAGTCTATGTGCATATAAGAAGGTGGAAGATGTTTCTAGAAAATATTTTGAACACTAACTGTAAGAAAACTTTCCACAGTTATGATATAGAGAAATCAAAATAAAGTATAAAATATGAAATTTCTGCATCATTTGAGATTGTAAACTTCATTATCAACAAATGGAAACCAAATCTCTTTTGATCTTTTTCTTAAAAAAAATAAGCTGGAAAACATACTTTAATAATACATAACATTTTTTTTACTTTTACAAAAAAAAAAATGTATTAATCATTAATAAAAATTCCTCATGCAACATTTCTATTTTACATCATATCAGCTTTGCAAAAGTTGTATCACTTAAATGCCATTGATATTGATTTCATCGAAACAAAGAAGATTTAACAGATTAAATTTGGTATTTGATTCAACAAGATATAAAAAAAATCTTTATAATATGTGATTAAATCTTCCAATTACAATAAAAATCTTACCATTGCACATTCTTAGAAGGTAGTTTTTTCCAGACTCGTAGAAAGTTTCCTGAGGGAACAAAAGTTAAGAACCACTGAAATCAGACAGTTTTGATAATGAAGTAACACAATACTAAAAAAAAGGATCCTTACACTAAGTACTGTAAGACTAGTTTAATAACAAAATAATTTACCCAGAAGTATATTTTTAGAAAATAATCCTGGAAATAATACAGTTGGGGTCAATATTCTTACTCTGTTTACATGAATCTTTTTTGAACATACAAGTAACAGGGGCAGAAAATAGTACAAAGACTCAATACGTCAAAAGTCTAACTTGAGCCTGAATCAACATGGCTGCCTCACAAATCTACTCCCTACAATTTCAATATTAACAAATGTATCACTATTGCTTGAGCCTGACACACTAAATCAAAACCTAACATGACAGGCAATTGAGAACATCATTCTACTTACAGATTTCCAAATGGTTACTTTGTCCTCCACCAAGTCAAAGATATCCTCACACCTTTCAATGGTCAACATGTCAAAAATGTCAGCCATCATCAAGAAAGGAGTGGATGGAGAACACATATCTAAAAAATAACAAAAAAGAAAAAGAAAAAGAGGATGTATTAAAATATCCTCATTTAAGTAACCTTCATGCACAAAAATTACTGAAAACTTTTTCACATAAAAAAGGTATAAGCTTTTTTGGAGGCTACAATCTACTCACCATTCTTTTTACATACATGTAAAATCTACTTTTTTAGCTCAAATAATAGATTGTTTATTTGAAATGAAGGAACTTCTGGATTCCACCCCTGTTATGATATATGGCTGTGGAATTAGATTACATCAAACCAAATATATCCCTAGCATGACGGAAAGCCACACTTTTCTAATATAAAAAACTAAAAGGATGTAAAAGTAATCAGACAACTTGATCCATAAAATATTTTCTGAATTGAAGGCAATGCAATTTAGTTTGGTTTTAATTGGTGTAATGGAGCAGCAGCACATCATGTGCTGATATCTACATTAAGGATTTTTATTAAGTCAAATAGGTTTTGATATCATCTGTAACTGAGATGATGAAAGTGTTTACCTTGTTGAACAGCTTGAACAGCAAAGTTAATGAGGTTTTTTAGGTGCTCTGCTTCAGAAGCATTGGCCTGAAACAAAATTAAAAGGGTCACAAAACTAAAGGTTTTTTTTTTATCTAACATTGTCAGGTCTACATGAAAAGTTCATTCAAGATAGAAGATATGTACGGTTTCAGACTGGTCCATGATGCTCCATGACTTCTAGACATTCAAATGAAATAATTTGATAAGGGCATAGTTTTTTTTCTTTTGATAAAGACACCCACTTGATCAGTTTTTTGCTGTTTTTTTGTTCTACAAGCATTTACTTGATTAGAGCACACAGTAAATTTTAACCACACTATCCACATATTTAGTCTTTAATTTTTAAAGTTAATTTCAGCTACATTTTTTGGTTTAAGAAATATTTTGATATTATAAGAGACTTAACCTAAAGGAAGTTAGAAAAATTATACCCATATATAAATGTTGCTACTTATACAATCTAAAAAAAAAAAATATTATAGCCTTGCTTAAAGTTAAACTTACAATCATTTCACAAAGAATGTCTCGAAAAACTTGATCCAATACTGCTCTTTTTTCTAGGCCACTGTGGAAAAAAGTTTTATTGAAAGCTCATCTAAAATCTTAATGCTGAGGAGTATGTATGTTTGGTGCTGTGCAATTAAACAGATTGATGAGAGAGAGATTTTCAAAAGGTATCATTAAATTCTAACTTGAAGGAAATCATATGGCAATGGCAAAGTAAGTAATCGATTGTTTTTAGAAGTACAATAATAAAAAAACAACATAATAAACATAATACAAGCATACTAGAATTCTCTAATGTTAGTTATTTTGCAGAAAAATAAGACATTTTGAAAAAATCTGTAAATGATTCTTCAAAAAATTTAGGGAAATTTAAACTTCTAATTCTTTTTCATTAAAGGGATCTTTTATTCAATCTGATTAAATTTGAAAAAAAAAATACATTTTTGATAAAATAACAGCTTTCCAACTAATTACAAAATACAATTAACTGCGTATCAATCTTTTCTCGATTTTATCCTCAAATTAAGACATATTCCCTACAAACAGTGCAGGTGGCTATGTTTAGCCATATGACCAAGTATGAATGAGTGGTTATACTTTGTACGTTGTTCATTGTTCATTAAAATTCCAATATGCCTGTTGATCACCTCATGATCCCTGGGTGGACTGGCAGGAGCCATTCCTTCATCGCACGGGGCGACCGTCCCCCACCCAGCGCGTCCACAGGTGGCGGATAGTGGAATGACCTTCAGATATGAAAACCAGCTGCGAATAGCCAATAAGCAGTCGCGGACCAAACGGCGATAGTTCTCGAGGGCGCGGCTGGGATATGAGGGTGGTGCCCATATCTCTAAAAAATGGTCGCATGAGCCTAATGACAGGACTATCTGGCGAGTAAGGGCGCCAAAGGAAAAACCCTAACCAAGGGCCAGTCTACCTCCCATGTAGGCTGGTCCCAGCGGACTTGGTGGAAGAGACCAAAAAAGACGGTCCAACGGCAAGTACACACCCAAGCGGCGGAATAGGCGGAAGAGATCAGGAGATCCAACGGCTATGAAGGCGCACCCCCCCAGATATGGAGCACAATCCAAGGGAAGGAAAACCCTAAACCAGTGCGGGAGAGCATCTTCAGTCCTGACCGACACATCTCCTACAAGAGGGACACTCGGACAAGAAAAGTCATGCCGAAGTCGGACTCGTTGGGCCAAAGTGCGCAAAATGGCAGCGGGACGCACTCACATTCGAATGATGGAAGCTAGAAATATCTCTTGTAATGGTGTTCTGCCTGTGAGGATCTGCCAGGCAGGCAGAGCGTCGGGCCCCCTGCCTCGAAGGGGCCCACCCTCAGCGACTGGTGGTCACCGCATCTCAATATGTGGAGTCGGGTATTTGGGACAGTGGGCAAACACTACTGACCACAAAACAAAACCTGTCAACATTCTTCAGTGGAATGCAGAGGGGATCAGCACAAAAAAGATACCCCTAACTGAGAGACTAAGAAAAGAAGATATTGATGTTGCTTGTATACAAGAAACTCATCTCAACCCCGACCGGCGATTCAACATTCGGGGGTATGAAACACTAAGACATGACAGAATAGGTAGACAAAAAGGAGGTGTACTCATTCTAGTCAAAAACACCCTCTTACCAATACAAAACAAATTTATTGTGGAAACAAACCAGCAGAGTGAAATCCAAGGGGTACAAATTTCTCTCACAAATCAGGACCTCACAATATATAATCTATACTGCCCACAAGATAAAGAATTACAGCTTCAATCTCTCAACACACCAGCAGAAAGCTGTATAGTTCTTGGAGATTTTAACAGCCACTCAACCTGTTGGGGCTATGACGATACCGACACTCGAGGAGATGAAGTTGAAGACTGGCAAATAGACAACAACATGATCTTGCTAAACATGCCTGAAGATACACCAACACTCTACTCCAGAAGATGGATGACCACATCAACACCTGACTTAGCTTTTGCAACAGATGACCTGAGTCCCAAGTTAACCAGAACAGTACTGGACCCTCTCGGGGGAAGCGATCACAGATCAGTTAAACTCTCAATCAACCTTCACTTCAAGCCACCAGAAAGCAAGACTGTCCCGAGATGGAATTACAAAAAAGCAAACTGGGAGAAATACATGGGCCTCACAGACAAGTACACAAAAAGCCTAAAAGAAGACTCTAACATTGACCGAGTAAATGGCAAACTAAACAAAGCCCTACTCAAAGCTGCTGCAGAAACTATACCTCGTGGAGCACGAAAAAATTACAAAACGTACTGGACTGAAGAACAAGCTCTAGAAGACGAAGTCACCAGTATTAGACACATAGCAGAAGAAAGCCCAAATGAACAAAACAATATATCCCTAAAAGCAGCTACAGCAAGATACAGAAGAGAGTATAGACAGGCAGCGAGAAACAGCTGGATAAAAAGAACAGAAGAACTCAATTTAGACAGAGACGGACATAAACTATGGAAACTCACAAAAGCTCTCACCAACGAGGACATAAGATCGCCGGTCATTGGTCTCGAAAATGAACAAAAACTTGTCTCAGGGAAGCAAGCAGCAGATATACTTGTTGACAATTACAAGCAAGTCAGCAATATTAATGTCACAAAACAGAGAAAAGCAGAAGTTCTATCTCAAATGCAGACAACTACACAAAAAGAAGGACCGCCTGAAAGGGGCATGAATCAGCCCTTTTTATTAGAAGAGCTCGAGAATGCTCTCAAAGTACTAACAGACACAAAAGCACCAGGCCCAGATAAGGTAACCCCAGCTATGCTTACCCACCTAGGCGACAAAGCAAAATGTAAACTCCTCAACATCTTCAACAACAGCTGGAAGTCAGGAAAAATCCCTCAAATTTGGAAAAAGGCATCCATGGTCCCAATATATAAAAAAGGAAAAGATAAGAAGCAAGCTAGCAGCTACAGACCTATCAGCCTCACCAGTTCAGTAGGAAAACTTATGGAACGGATGATAAATGCAAGGCTTACATGGTACCTGGAAAGAAACCAACTCATCTGCCAAGAACAGGCTGGTTTCAGACCATACTATTCAACAGAAGACCATGTCACATACATTGCACAGTATATAGAAGATGGGTTTCAAGAAAAAAAACATACACTAGCTGTCTGGGTTGACCTTGAAAAAGCCTTTGATAAGGTGTGGAAAGATGGCCTAAGGTTGAAACTAAAACAGTGTGGCATCCAAGGAAATATGTACCGATGGATTTCAGGATACCTGACCAACAGGAAGGCCAGAGTGCAAGTAAACGGAAAACTTAGCAAAGAGAAAACCCTAAAAGAAGGAGTACCTCAAGGTGGCGTTCTCAGCCCAACACTCTTCCTAATATATGTCAATGACATCATCCAAAATCTGCCCAAACATGTAAAAGGAGCCATTTATGCCGACGATCTTGCTCTGTGGTGTACAGAAGAAAGCCTCCCTACAGCTAACTACAGAATGCAGGAAGCTCTCAATTCCCTTCAGAGATGGACAAATAAATTGATTGTCTCCATCAACCCCACTAAAACTACACATTCAGTTTTCAGCCTCTCCACTAAAAAATTAACAGCTAACCTGACAATTAACGGATAACGATTACCAGTGGAGGATAACCCAACCTATCTCGGAATCACTTTTGACAAAAGACTTACCTGGAAGACTCAGACAGGAAGAGCTGAATCAAAAGCTAAATCTCGACTCACCCTTATGAAGAAAATATCATCCACAAATTGGGGAGCAGATGAAAAAATATTAAAGAAACTATATGTGGGAAGAGTTAGGCCAACCCTCGAGTATGGAGTAACAGCATGGGGAAGCGCTGCCAAGTCCAACTTCAGTAGAACCAGTGAAGTGCAAAACCAAGCAGCTCGTATCATCACTGGAGCCATTAAATCAACACCCATTCAAGAACTAGAGACCACAACTGGGCTGCAATCAATAGAAACAAGAAGGGACACCAAAATTCTATGTCAAGCTGCAAAGTATAGAAGGCTCCCAGATCACCCAATGCATGAACGCATAAACAAAAGGAACAAAAAACGACTGAAGCGATGTAGTTTTACACAGCAAACAATATTGCTTGAAAAGGAAGACGCAGAACTAGAGAGACAAGAGCCAATCCCCATTCCAGTCACCCTAGAAAAGCCAGTATGGAGAGGGCACCATAAGCCAACAATCCGCTGTACAATCCCAGGCATTCTTTACAAAGAAGACCAAAGTGGACCTGTAATGAAAGCGCTCACTCTGGAATATATACAAGAGCACTTCCCAAGAGATACCTGGACTCGTGTATACACTGATGGATCTGCCGACAAAGCTGTAAGAAATGGAGGGGCAGGAGTCTACATACAATACCCTGAAGGTGAAGAAGAACAAATCTCAACACCAACTGGACACTTCTCCTCCAATTACAACGCTGAGGTAATGGCACTCATTCAAGGCGCTAAACGTGTACTGGAAAGCCCACACACAGCTACAAAAGTAGTTTTCCTAACTGACGCCAAATCAGTGCTACAAGCAGTCCATGCAAATAAAGACAAGGAACTGGACTTCCTCTTTGGCACACTCTACACACTCACTGAAACACATGAGACAGTTCTCCAATGGATACCGGCTCATTGTGGCATAGTGGGAAATGAAACGGCCGACAAGCTGGCTAAAGAAGGCTCCAAAAAAGACCAACAGAGCAGCTCAACGACATATAAAGAAGCCAAACACATCATCAAACAATATCAACAAAGAAAGTGGGCAGACCAACACCCTAAATACAATAAATGTGACCCTTACTATGAATTAGACAGATCAGAACAGGTACTTATCTTCCGCCTAAGAACAGGTCACAACAGAATGAACCACCACATGTACACAAAATTCAAAATTGGCAGTACAGACCAGTGCCCATGCGCAGCTGGAGCAATGACAGCAGAACACCTTCTGCAAACATGTCCACTGTACAAAGTCCTGAGAAAACGCTTCTGGAGCCAGCCCACATCCTTGCAGAATAAGCTCTTTGGATGCCTGGATGATCTGCGCAGAATGGCCACCTTTGCGAGAGAGACCCAAGCTACCATCTGAATGATCGACAACAACAACAACCTCATGATCCTAGTTCAAAAATTAATTGCTAAATTTTTAAATTATGTTTGACTTTTGGTGTCATTTCTGACCGGGCAAAAAGTATTGGTGAACTTCAGCCGTTGTTAAAAGAAACTTCCCCATTGTCAGAAAAGTTGTTAAGTTTTGAAATGCACCAGGTACCTGCATTTCATTAAAGAGAGAGAGCCAGGGAAAACACCATGTAATTAAGAACAAGAGCTTAAACAGAAAAAACTGTATGCTCTATTTTTCATATTAAACTATTGGAATAAACCAAAAGCATTTAAAGTAAAGTTAGAAGTTTCTTGGCTTTACTTACAGCTCATCTTGATATTTCTCAACAAATGAGAGAACGTCTTCCTTGTCATCAGCTTCTACAGATTTTTGCAGAGCGATCTGGTAATTAAAGAAATACAATTTCTTAATGTTGCTCATCAAAGGACACAAGTGCATGTAAAACCTACCAAGCCCCAAAGACGGAAACAAGAAGTTTTCCTGAGATAAAATTTACTTTAAAAAATAAACATACAATGTAAAAGTTGGAGGCTGTATTTTAAACCTAAAGACTTTTGAGACTAAGCGCAAGATAAAATTGTGGAGAAAAGTGAAAACCTTTGTTAAAACCTAGGGGTACATTGTACTATTCCAGGATGAGCAATAAATCATTAAGCTAGGTAGACTACATATATTATATCTCCTCAATAACCTACATTGACTGAATCTTTTTTTATCATTTTGAATATGTTATATGGATACCTGAAGAGATAAATTTTACTCTTAATCTCTTCAGTGCCTATGGCCCGGCAAACTGACTGGCTTATTTCGTCACAATTTTTCCACATAAAACGGGAAAGTATCAATACAAGAACTGTTCTAATCTTTCCTTGAGTTATTTCCCTTGCATATTAAAGTGATTTCCAAATTGAAACATGAGTGAATTGTCTGCCCTTGTTGTTTTTCAGTTGCAAATAGCCCATATAGCAATATACTCCCCAGCACTGAAGAGGTTAATATTAAAGGGTGAATGAGACTATCTTAGATTTCATTATCTAGAATACAAAAATCATATTTAAAATGGGCTTGTTTCCTTCATAAACTCCTCCCACTTAGCGGTTCGGAGCATACTCGCTTTTCGCAAACATGCTAGCCCTCCACTAAAAACGTAACTGTTATGTAAGGGTGACATGATGACTGCCAGGATGCTTTAATGCTTCGGTAGCCTGGACCAGGTGCAAGTGTGCTGTGAAAAGTGTGTTTTTACTGCATGCTCACACACTTAGGTTACATAACGGTCACATGAACCGAGACAGTTTTACTAGCAGCAGCCGTTTTCACTGGTTTAGACAGTAGACCAGACTGACCAGAGCGAAAGCTTGTTGCGGCTTCCCATGTAAACAAACGTAACAAAGCAAGCCGTTATGCTCAAATGACAAAGAAAAACACTTGTTGGTTACGTTATGACTCATCCTAACTGTACATAACTCGGTAATACCTCAGTTCTGCGGTCCCTACTGATTGTTTACATGTGTCGCCATCTTGGTTGGGGTAGGGGTGGGCGATATATCAATTCAATATTAATAATCGCGATGTTTTTAGTACTGATGTTTTGGGGTTTTTTTGGTTTTTTTTTTTTTCATAAAGAGTAAAATACGTAATAATAACTGTTTGGCAAGTTCTTTTTTATTTGTAGAAAAAAGTAGATTCTACATCTAGATCTATATTGGTAGTAGACAATATTTCGATGCCTATTTGTTCCATATTTTTATTTGTGACTGTGAGTAATCGGTTACTACGATTACGTCACCCCTACCCCAACCAAGATGGCGACACATGTAAACAATCAGTTGGGACCGCAGAACTGAAGTATTACCCATAACTCTGTATACCAAACATGGCTATTACTGCAGAGTGCGGTCCCGGTTGGATGTATACAAATCACACCACAAATGACCAGATTGTTAAGTACTGCTTATAATTTAAAAATAGCCAAAACATTATTAAACAAGTTCAATATTTTGTACGAAAATGCCCGTACTAAAGAAGTTGCCCTTAGATTTTTGCAAGATAATACTTTGATTAGATCAGTGCCTTCATTTTCATATGTAGTGAAAATCTGGTCAGTTTATCAACATAGAACCGGTACCGCAACACTGTAGTATTTGATCTAGTCTAGTAGTGTTACCCTTTCTTTTGGTGCAAATGAAGATTTAAATTTCACTCTTAATTCCAACGCGTTTCTGTCGCCGTTGAGATTAAAAAAAAAAAACTATAATCAAACAACAACAAAAAATCAAAGATCTAGACCTAGATTTACGAAGAATTTAATTACCTTAAATTGCTGGCGAGCATTGTCAAACTCCAGTGAAGTTCCAGTGACAGCCGCCATTTTGAGAGCTATAAAGATTAGAGAAAGCGCTAGAGTAACTGACGAGTTTGCACCCCATCGGAGATCCCGGACAAATGATTGAAACTGGCAAAATTTCTGGTCGGAATGCCTGCAAAACAGATAATAATAATAATAATAATAATAATAATAATAATAATAATAATAATAATAATAATAATAATAATAAAACAACAACAACAACAACAACAACAACAATAATAATAATAATAATAATAATAATAATAATAATAATAATAATAATAATAATAATAATAATAATAATAATAATAATAATAATAATAATAATAATAAAATTCATATTATACCCCCCTCAAACACAAAAATACATGTAACAGGTATTTCCTTGAAAGACCATCTCACCCGGATGGTAAAAACTGTTAGAGGTAACTTACTTTTGGGTCGCTGCCAACTGAATGTCGTGAACACTTTTAACAAGACAAAGTCATTGAGTCATACAAAAATAAAAAGAAGCATCCACTTGAATATGGGAGCAAGATAGATAGAGAGAAATATAGATTTGTAAAATAGAGACAAAGAGATAGATTGATATGTTGATAAACAGAGATTGTTTATTTGAATGGTAATCTCAGGCATTTTTGCATATCAAACAAACCCGTGTCGGTCAGGGCAGAAGTGAAAAGATGAGGCAGCATACTGACAGGACGGGGGCCACACCGCAAAGGGTGTTCCTGCGAATGTCAAGGCGAGCCTTCTTAACCCCTAACTACCAGTAGAGAAAGAGAGAGAGAGAGGGGGGGGAGAGAGATTTTTAAAGTGACAAACTTGAAAAATGTAAGCTAACGAAAAAACAAACAAACAAAAGAACAACTGGCATAGTCAACCGTTTTGTCAACTTAATTGGAGTCCAAGCAGAGCTTTCAAGATATCATTGAATAGCTTCTATTTATTTTATAATATTGGTTATTATATTTTCATGTCATTATGTTCATTGACATGTTGGTCTAAGAGTTTGTTTCATATCTCTTGCAGTTAAAGGACATTATTTACATCATCTTGTATTCATTTTCATTACCCCATAATTATATCGCCATTTGGAACCCTCGTTACTTTTCACCATACATTCATAACATCTTGGACAGTCTTTTTTTTAAGTATTTACGCAGTTGTTTTTTTTTTAACCGTTTTCACTGCAGACCGGAGTTGGTGGTTTTTTTTTAAATAATAGTTAGATATCGAGTAAATAAAGCATCTTGTCACGAGAGAACAGAAATATTCGACAATTTTTAATTTTATTTTTGATACTTTTTGGACACAAATAAAATAGCAAAATTTTACCTTGATTGGTCGAATTTAGTGGACCAGACATCGATAACAATATGGGTACTTAGGTGCTTTGCTAAGAAGAGGTGATATTTGTAAATGTTCTTACTTAGCTATTAACCTTACATCTGTAGTAAATGTGCGCTCAAGACGACTTGATACTGTATATGACATTGACAGATATTCACATTGATTTTGAGCTGAGAATTCAGTTTCCAGTTATTGTTTTGCTTACTCTGGATCGTAAATAAGATTGTTGATGATAAACTTAAAGCATGAAAGTAGACGTTATAAAGCATGCATAGATTCTATCATTTTATTTTCATTCTCATAATATAATACTTATATCTTCCATTTTAATCCCAAACGAATTTAATACTAACTAGAGAGTTTGTGCAAATTGGTCTACCGATATCCTTTTATCAGCATTTACTATGACTTTCAAACCCAAAAAAATCGCTTTGCGGACACAAAAGCAGTATCATATTCGTATTTTCCTTTCAATTTTACTCCAATCAAAGCAGAGAACCGTTTGTTTTGGTTTGATGTTACTATAAAAAGCGTTTGCCCGCTTCCTGGCCCCTCTTCCTTCAAAATTAACACAATAAACCAATTAACAAAAAGGAAATAAAATGATCATAAGAAAAGAAAAAGAAACCCACCTAGTCAATGTAGAAAATGGATATAAATCTATAATTCACCATTTATAATTATAGTCGTTATAATCTCGCATAAGAGAAAATTGTGCATTAAGCAGTGAAGACAAAACCAAATAATAAATAAATAATAATAAATTATAATTCAGGTATTTAAATTATAAGTCCTGTCTTCAAAGATGTTCTAATAATAGCAGTAGATACCACGGTGTATGGAAGCAGAGTGAGAGGGCTAGGCTGCCGCCATTGCTCTTCCTATGCGCCCCAGCACAGTCCGCGAGCTTACACGACCAAGGCCGACAGCCGCCTGCTGATACACTTAGGCGACTTAAAAAAGCATTGCCGCTACACCCAAGCGCGCTTTCTTTTGTATACATGTACATGTAGGCCCACAGGATTACACTGAAAAAACTACAATGGCTAAGTTTAACTTCAACGTTAAAAAATAAAAAGGAGCAAAGCCTAATTATATGAAGGAAAAAAAAGCTCTTTATACATGAATCAATAAATGTAAAGTAGTTACTGGTAGTAATAATACAAGATCGAGATAATAGTCTTAAGCCAAATTGGAATTTGAGGGACAACATGAAAAAAAAAAATAAGAGAATAAAAGTTTCCAAAAACAAAATTCAAATAAATGAAGCGATTACACGCAATAAGATTTTACATGATCATTATAGTTGGAGATTAAGATTGGAGAAAGTAATAAAGAGACAAATCGTCAAACTGTTAAAAGAAATAAAACAAAACACGACCAAGAAGGGAACACGGAGCCTGCCTTTTAAAGTTTTTTTTTTCCGACATTTGCCAACAAAACTGCATTTTATTTCCTTAATCAAATCCACCGAACATGATACGTTTGTTCCATTTTATCCTCTTCGTTGATTTTCTCATCAAGATTATTCATTGGTGCAATAGTTTTCCTGCTTTCAGGAGGCGCATTTTGAGGATTGTTGATGGAATCGTGTTGATGAGAACGAAGATATGATTTTATTGATCAATTTGGGACCGAGCATGATGAGATAGAAAGCTTTTTTACGGGTTCATAGCACGTCAACAACCCCGTGTGATATTATTTTTAGCTCCCCCCTAATCCTCTTGTTCTTATTTAAGAACTTGAAACGGGGCTCTATGCAATGACCCTGGTAAAGGGCTGTGATTCGAAGCGCGTTTAATGAGTGATTCTACTCTGCAACATATAAATCTTGAAGTGTAGGTGAGGGAAGACATAGCCTGCCAATCAGAGCCATGCAGAAAAGAAGAAAGAGAAGGAGGAGGAGGAGGAGGAAGAAGAGAAGAAGAAGAAGAAGAAGAAGAAGAAGAAGAAGAAGAAGAAGAAGAAGAAGAAGAAGAAGAAGAAGAAGAAGAAGAAGAAGAAGAAGAAGAAGAAGAAGAAGAAGAAGAAGAAGAAGAAGAAGAAGAAGAAGAAGAAGAAGAAGAAGAAGAAGAAGAAGAAGAAGAAGGAGGAGGAGGAGGAGGAGGACAAAGAATAAGAATTGGGCAGGCTTCTTCTCGATCTCCTCTTTAAACACTCGCAAGCTTGAAAAGTCTAGAGAGAATTAGAATGTCCAAAAATCAATGCAATTTTTAAACTAGGGATTATAAAAAAGAAATAAAGTAAATTAAAAACGTAAACAATAACAAATTCATTTTTTAATAGCTGAAAGAATCCAGATCAGGGTTAATTTCCATAACCTCAAAATCAGCTACCATGGCCATCACAAACTGCTGTTGAACTAGTACAGTTATAGGTCATTATAAAAAAAAGTATTTACTGTTACGTTAATATTGGTACAATAGAAATATTAAATACAAGCATGATTGCCCGTTTAAATGAATAAGTAGGGAAGATATCTACATTGAAGGAATGCAAAATTCACAAAAATAACAGACTTATATTTTCCAGAGCCATACGCCTGCACCAATGAAAAGCAAAAGTTACATCAATCAACACGTTGGAAAGGCTACCAAAATTAAAAAGCAAATTGTACAATAAAAACAGATTAAATGCTCCACAGCCAGTCATAATACAGTTTTAAAATAATTATATAGATCCTTGAGACATTGTAATTCTCGTTTTGTCAGGAATTATTTGATTGAATAAAAGAGAAGAGGCCTCCATATCAAAGGTTTCGATTGTTTACATAGAAAACAGAGCTAGCGGGTAGTGGGAGCTTAAGAAAGTAGGGCGCTTAGCCGGCGCAATGGCGCGCAGCATTGTGATCTCGTGCGCAAGCGGTGGCATTCATTACGGCGTGGTATCTAGTAATATTTCTGAGGTTTCGTAGGAAAAGCTTACGGGCCTCAAGCTAGACTACGACGTAATATTTTTAGATTGACCGGCATCATTTGCATAAACTCCTCCCACCCAGCGGTACGTAGCAGAATCGCTTTTCGCAAACATGCTAGCCCTCTCACCGTGAACGTAACTGTTATGTAATTGTTACATGATGACTGCCAGCGATGCTCTAATGCTACCGGTACTGAGTACTAGCCTGGACCAGATGCAAGCGCGCTATGGAGAGTGTGTTTCCACTGCTCCACTGCATGCTCACACAGTTACATTACATAACAATCACATGATCCGAGACAGTTATACCAGCAGCAGCAGCAGATTTCACTGGTCTAAACAGTTGACCAGACTGACCAGGCCTAACGCTCGCTTGCGGCTTCCGATGTAAACAACGCAGGCCGATTTGCACACGTCACTAGTTTGTTACGTTATGACTCATGCTTACGGTACGTAACTCAGTCTGCGAAACATGGCTATTATTAGAACATCTTTGCCTGTCTTTAGCTCAAAATAGACACATCAAGTCCGTCTAGAGGCTTTGGAAACAGTTTCCTATAGTCAGAGTTGATGAAGTAAGAAATAATCACCTAGGCTTGTTTCTATAAATAGACTTGAAAAGTTCAAGCAAAGGTGTTCTAATATTGACATTATAATAATATTATCAGAAAATCTTTGGTCTGAAGAAACAAATTGGTGGAATTTTCGACCAACCGGCTTCAAGTAAAATGCACGGCAAGTAAAATGCACGGTTTACGGGTAAATATTAGCTGCTCTGGTCGCAAAGTTCCTCTCCTCTTCTTCAAACGAGCATTTCTTCCTCCCAAAATAGTTTTCACCGTACCGTTTACCTTGCCTACGTTGCTCCGAACTTCAAATTAAGTGATTTAGACCTTCATTGCAGGTAATCTTGATCAGTTGTCTTTAACTTTATATCTCTAGATTCTAGATTAAGAACTTGCTTGGCTTCATATAACTGTTTATATATATATATATATATATATATATATATATATATATATATATATATATAGATATATAGATCTTGAATCTAGATCTAGAATAGCTAGACCTGTTTAGCTTTGACAAGTTAGAGATCTAGATTGAGATCAGATTTTAATTTTTATATAGTATTTTTTCTTTCTTAGTAGTGCAGACGTTAACTAGATCTATAAGTGAAGGTGTCAAGCGAAACATGAGAGAGAGAGAGAGAGAGAGAGAGAGAGAGAGAGAGAGAGAGAGAGAGAGAGAGAGAGAGAGAGAGAGAGAGAGAGAGAGAGAGAGAGTTTTAAAAGGATCTGAAAAATGTGTTTTAGAAAAATAGAATGTTTTTGAATGTTGTTATTGTTGAACAAAGTTTTACTTGTACAGCCGATAGGCCTCTATAATGATTTAAGATCATTCAAATATTTTATAGGCTATGTACCAATATGGCAATGCTGTAGATGATGCTTTCTTTGAATTGCAGCTAAGGCATCTCTTAGATTTTGGCTGTAAACATCATTTTGAAAAAGGGAGTAATTTAATTCATTTATAAAATCCAGTTGTACTGTGTCAAGTTTAGGAATCACCAAGAAAAGCAGGTAAATCCGCAGTTATCGGCCCAACTCATTCCATGCTTTCAATTTGTATTATTCTTAATGAATTGAATTTGATACACTGAATACAGATATGAAGATTTCATTCGTTGCAAATAAAAACTTTTCAAGATGCATTTTTGGATTACACTATTTTTACTTAGGCCTACGTTTGTTCGAACGTTTTTGCATACTAATTAGCTCTACTTGATTGAAGTAAAGATCTGCAGAGGTGATTTCACTCATTTGGATTATTCTATTCTATATTTTGTTTGGGGTATATCTATTTTATATTTCCTTTAAATTTTGAAATATCAATTATGTAATGATGTGCTTTAAAATGTTATGGGTTCGGGTTTTGACTGTTTATTGGATTATTTTTATGTAATAGCTAAATTTCACGAGAAGGACGAAGCTGCTTTAACTTTCTTGTGCGAGGAAGTTAAATGTTGTAATTGTGCTCCACTTTTTCTTGACCCTGGCAGCTAACCCAACGCATCCGGTTAATTCCGGAACAAGGAGCACTACTTTCCAATTTTGAAAGTGAAGACAGATCGAAATGAGCCTCAGTATGATAGGACTGAAAGTGTACTGCGATTTTAGAGCAACATAAAAATGCTTACAGTTACATCTTGAAAAATATTTATTTGCCACCTTCATACTTATATTCAGCGTATCAAATTCATCAAGAAACATACAGTGTTGAAGCTTCAAGTGAGTTGGTCCAATATCTGCTAATTTACAGTAAAGCACATGTCATTGTGGAAAGCATTCAAATCGGGAACATGCATCACTTTTCTTGAAGTTCATGAACAAGCTCTTCCGCTCTTTCTCTCTCTCTCTCTCTCTCTCTCTCTCTCTCTCTCTCTCTCTCTCTCTCTCTCTCTCTCTCTCTCTCTCTCTCTCTCTCTCTTTCTCTCTCTCTCTCTCTAGGAAGATAAAATTGGACTTGACTGTATCAATCTTATTGGTATAAGATATGTTTATAGTGAATTTCCAAAGCACTTGTTCCAGTCTAAAAGTTCTAGAACTTATTGCCTACTCCAGCAATGCTTATTATTTATAGCTAAGGACGAGCTATGCAGGCTATGGTCAGATTTATCTGAAGCTTTGTGGCTTATGACCATAAAGCAGCGGAGAGTTCATAAAATGTTCTAGGTGTGTCTATATACACTTCCTAATGTCTGAAGGATCTGTGCTTTTTCATGTTACAAGGTCTGATTTCTTAATCTTAGTGGAATTCTGGGTAGATAACATATCAGTTTTTTTAAAACCAAGAAATAAACTTTTTTTAACCAATTTATTTTCTTTGACTTTATTGCTAAATTGACACGATTTGGAATTCTTTTGACAGAACTTGTATGATGCCCTTTGGATGACAACCTCTGAGTATGAACAAATTGCTGGACGACTGAACTGTGCCTTTTAATTGATTATTTCAGTTTGTTACTATGACCAAATTTTTACCCTTGCAAGATGGGCTGAGGCAAACTGTGTCAGCCTTTTCAATAAAAACAAGATCATCTTCAGGAAAAGTTTTAACTACTAGTAATAACACAGTTATCAAAATGCCTGGGGACCCAAGTGGCAAGGAATCAAGAGAAGCTCTACACTTGTGGTGTTTTGACCTAACTTACATCTCTCGTGCTTGGCAGTTCATTATTCTCACAACTTTGACTTTTGCTTTCTACCTTGTGTATGGTTACATGCAGGTAAGAAAAATAACTATGTATCATAATAGATATCATTAACTCATTGACATCAGAATAAATTTGGCTTCCAATCAGAGTTAATTTCATCTTCTTTAGAGATTTTGCATAGGGTTTGCTATAACTGACGATTTTTGCGACATTCATAATAGAAAGTGGATAGTGTTATATATCAAAGTAAAGGTAATTGAACAGAGAATAAAAAAATATTCCATTGAAGGTTTCGTAAGTTGTATCATCTCTTTGTAGGTTCAGGTCCTTATAGGGTCAATGCCCATTCATCCTCAGAATCTACCAAAAGGAAACACCAAATAATAAAGGATAAACAAGCATAAAATTGAATTGTGGTTTGTGCAAGGCTGAGCTACGCAGGCTGCCTAGCTATGATTTCATTGAGTTAAATTTCTGTGCATTCTCTTCCTTAAAGTGAAATATTATTTTTAGCTAGTAAATAGAAAATATTTTCTCGGTAAAGGAATTTATTGCACGTTTGTGAGGTGACCTAAGATTTTTTAGCTCATGTTAGAAATTATTATTTTGAGCTATGGGGCTTCAATCATAAAAAAAATTAATTTGTTTGAGGTTGCCTACTGTTTAGCTTCTCATGAAGAATCATCCATTATTTTAATGATGTCAGAAAGTTGCAAAGCCTAAAAGCAATTTTCAATATTGTTTTTTGTGTATTTGAGAAGATACCTGCAACTATATATGTAAGCTTTCCTTCACTTTAAATGTGTTTTTCTCAATTTCCCCAATATCGTGGTAGATTTTAAGTCATATCTTTAAAAAATTTAAACTGTAATATGCGGGGAATTGATTGGGCTTTTAGAAAATACAGAGTTCTTAATTTGTCATTGAGCCTAAAAATTTTAATAATACTTCTCTCATAATGTATATAAGGTTTGCATATATCCCTTCTCTAAGGAATATGCAATTATTCATGTATACATTTAATATTAGCTAACTATGCCCAGTAAAATTTGGTGTCAGTGGCATGTATCCTTTTCTCCTTTTGACTTTATTTAAAAAATAAATGTTTGTAAATTTCTTAATAAAAATTATTTGATATCATCATTCCATTTCTAAGCTTTGTGTACCATTGCAAGTAGTAGGTCGAGAAAGTCGTTTTAATTTGAATTTAAACTGTAAAACCGATTACTAATGCTTGTCCAGCATATATATTTTATTTTTCTCTTTGTTTCTCCCCCTCTCTTTGTCTCTCTCTTTCTCTCCATCTTAATCTTATTTCATCCTAGGTTTATAACGACTATTTCAAAATTGTTACCTTATCCTTGTTCTCAGGAACTTATTTTCAGACTTGAGGGATTTAAGACATTTGGATGGTACCTCACATTGATTCAGTTTTTTTATTACACCATTTTTGGAATCACAGAACTTCAATTTATGGAGGATAAACAACGAAGGTAAATTATTTAACACTTCAGTCCTAACATCTTAAGATTAAAGAAATCTCCTTTAGGTTGGGTTTTTGGCTTTGAATAATATAATATCCAGATTTAAAATAAGATGTAGCATTGCTCTCATTTTCTAGCTTGCAATATGGATCCAAGTTATTTCATATTACACGTTTTATAATGTAATAATGTTCTTGTCCCATCAAAGACCTCAGCTTTGGATCTGTATAGTGGGGACTGCTTTTTTCCCCTCCAACTTCACTAATCAAACCGTATGTCATTGATTAATACAATATTAAGTTTTATCAGCTTTTTATCTTGATAATCATTTAAATGATTTAGGTTTGTATTGAATTGTATAGGCAAGATTACCAATTTGAAGAGGGGAGAATCTCAAGTTTGTTCTTGAAAAATACATGTATTCTACAAGTTATGAAGCTTAAATAAAAGGATTAATAAGAGCAGCTGAAGAAACTAGATCTTCTATAATGAAAACAAAATATTTGTTTATGTCCCAAGCTTCTCTCAAAATTTTAAACAAAAAACTAGCATGAGAAACCACAGCTGTCATAATTAACTATCCCTGACAGCTGAAGGGAGACAGTCTCCATATGCAAGTCCTATATAGAAACTTAGTATACTGGCACTCAAATTAGTCCTTGCAGATTTATCGCAGAATATGAAACTATCTTTACAATGGATCCAAGGGTGATAGGGAAATGAAATACAGATTTCAAAAAGAAGGGATCCAGCAGAAACAAGAAGAAGGATAATTTACCTTCTCAAAGAGGAGTGAAAACCATTGTTAAAGCCCCTTTTTAATGTTAACAACTAGAATCATAGTATGAACAATGAACAGCTTGCACTGAATAGACCAAAGCAAAATATATTTGTTCCTTTGTGGTAAATACAGACTGCTAATTGGCAAAACATGTCTGTTTTTATGAAAATATCCATGGCACTGCAGAAAATTTGCTTTAAACAACTGATGTCGAAAAACACCTTCAAAAAAAAAAAAATCTGACTTATGAATTCTTTAACACTTTGTTGTGCATGATTATTCTTTTCTTTTTCTTGAAATTATTCCTTAAGAGGCACACTATTACCAAGATTGCCAAGGGCAGAACAATTTTTTTTTTTATTTAACTTGGCTAAGCGCAGATTCAAATTGAAAGTAAAATAGGGCATGCATCTGTAAAGGCTCAAAAACAGTTTCTTCACTTCTCTCAAAACCAGGAGATATTCTTAAATCATTAAGTTGACTGTCAAGTGAACTTTGGCAAGCATTTCTTGCAAAGTAAATGAAAAGTTGATTTCAGCTGGTATTTTTGACAAGCATCAAGATGTCATAATATAAATACTTCTTTTATTTTGTATTGAATAGCACAAAAGTACTTACTGTCTCTGTAATGATGTTAGACAGTTTTCTGTTAGACACAGAAAATCTGAATGTTTCATTCATATTTGGCTTTTCATATTCAGGATACCTTTGAAGATGTATCTTCTTCTGGCCTTTCTCACTGTAGCAACAATGGGTTTGTCTAATACCTCAGTTGGTTACCTTAACTATCCAACTCAGGTCATCTTCAAATGTTGCAAGCTTATACCTGTTCTTGTTGGGGGGATTCTCATTCAAGGTAGACTTTGTTGGATTTTCTATCATTTTTTTATTTTCATAGCAAATTAGTAATTTGTCTTTTTGGTTTTGTTCTGAAAATCTCTTACAAATAATTCTTGAAAATCTGGCATATTAAGTTATAACTTTAACTTTGTATGTAAGGTGAACCTAAGTGAAAAGAGTCTTTTTAACATTTGATTTGTCCTAGTCTAATAATTGTGAATTCATCAGACTTGATCAAACAAATGCCTATATTTGAAATGGTAACATATTAATTAAATTTGTCACAAGATAAAAAAGGCATGTGCAAAAACGGGAAAAATAAAAAGAGTTAATCATTTTTGAAACAATATTTTGTTTCTCTCTTTACAGGGAAAAAATTTAGCTTAATAGACATCACAGCCTGCCTATTTATGAGTATTGGGTTGATCCTGTTCTCTCTAGCTGACAGTGTTGTTTCTCCAAACTTTAATCCCTATGGTAACTTTTTTTATCTCCTTCAAATTTATCTTTAAAAGATGAGTTTAGTTGTAACTGATATTTTATTGAAACATATGTTATGTATAAAGTAAGGGTGCAGGCAAGTTTCTTGATAATTTTATGTCTCTGACCAAAGCATGCAAAAATACAATCCGATCACTGCACTTGAAATATGGCTTGAATCTTTCAGGTTATGAGATAACAGAATTTTTTTTTCATGTCACCCTCAGTAACAAAATTTATTTATTCTGATATTGATTATGTTATGATCAGAGCATGATTATTCTATTTCCCCAATGCTTAATTTAAGTATATATCTAGTAATTTTAAGTGCTATTTTTTTTTTCAAATCTCACACAGTCAAACATATAATATAGCGATAAAATTTGACTTTAGGTATCACTTTGATATCCCTGGCTTTATGTGCTGATGGAGCCATTGGAAATGTACAGGAAAAAACTCTCAAGCAATACTCAGCAGCTAGTGGAGAAATGGTGAGTCCTGTCATGCTTTTCCATTTTTGATGATTATGAAGCGATTGTGATTGAATATGATATTCCTCTCTTATTCTCAGATTTTGTAAAGAAAAAAAAATTATTTACCTTACAATTTAAACTAAAAGCTACTTCATAATTTTCTTTTTCAAATTTTGAAAAACTTCCTCTGAAAATCGTTTCTGGTTTTCATATCTCTTGTGGCTTTAATTCTCCTATATCTCATTGCTCATAACATTGAAATGACTGAGGATTATGTGAAAAAGGAATAAAAAACTAATACTCTGTCCTCTTTGCTTTTACATCTACAGGTATTATATTCCTATGGTATAGGATTTATTTATATCTTCAGTGGTTTGTTTGTATCTGGAAATTTAATACCAGCTTTTCAATTTTGCCAGCAAGTAAGTTATTTTTTCTTTTTCAAAATTTTGTTCAATTTTGTTGTCTTAACTTAGTAGCAGATCTTATACAAAAGACATATTGTCCTCAAATTTACTTAAGTATCTTCTTTGAAGATTTCAGTGTGTTTGTCAGGAGAAAATAATTTTTATTTTATGCTGACTGTCAATTTCATTCTTCTCTTCACCACCTAACAAATTAATTCTCTTTTATAAGACAATTCTGTCAGCATGCTTAACATTCATGAGGCCTCACTTAGTGGACTTTGCTCTTCATGCATTCTTCACTTTGTGTACAACTTCTCGCAGCAGATCTATGGATTTCTGAGCTCATTCAGGGCCTGATTGGCTTGCAAACCTTCATTAGAACCCTCCCCTTGGACCAAGCTTCATCTGATGGTGTGCATTTTATCAGGCCAAATAGAAAAAGATAGAGCATTTGTCAAAACACTTTAAAAATCGTAATGAACAGTTGGCATAACAAAACTTGTACGCAATAGAATATATGCCTCAAACAGTGTGCTTCCTTTTTCCAGTCATGGTCTAGACCCTTTATCACCCATAGAAACAATCAATATAATTTTTAAAAGTGCTTGTTCTTATAGCACCATTAATTAGCAAGGGCAGCTGTGTCTGGCATTGACTGTACAAGATTGCATAACGTCATGTGTAGGTTCATGAGTCCAGTACCCAACATTACACCAATATATGGAATGTTTCTTTTGTCTTAACTTACTTGACACAGCTGGAAGTGGAACACAACTTGCATATATATTAAGCACCAAACTAGTGAAAAACGCATTTTGTAAAAACGGGCATTTATGCATCTCTTCTTGTCTCGAACATTGTTTAAATAGACACGGTAACTACGTTCATCTTTAAAAACTGTTTAAGCTCATTCCTTGTATGGCTGTGTAACCAAGGACTTAATAGTGAGATGGATTAAACTTGGTCTCATGAAGTACGGGATTGATACAAAGATAAACTTTAAATACCCAGCACTGGAGCTGCAGCATAGATGTTTTACTTGTTCTGCAGACTGCAGGGTGGTCAGAGAAAGAACTGTTGCAATGCTTTACAAATCAATCTAAAGAGATGGTCCTAGTTTCAAGTTTTCTGCCAGATTATTAGCTGGAAACCTGTCATATTTTGAAGTTCTAGGTGAGGCTTCATGAATGTTAAGTAGGAAGACAGAATTGGTTAATGAGACGAATTTTAACTGTAAAATAAAATGTTAGTATAATTTTGTCATCTTGTAATATTGAGACTCATCTGCCTTCCCCTTTTGGTCAAGTTTTAGGTAGTTGGTGTCTATTTTAAAACATAATAAGCTCATGGAGTTTCCTAACAAAGCCTGTGGATCTATGATTGTGTTTGCTAGGCATTGATAAGTTCTGTCTGCCAAAATCAGAGAGACAGCTTTCTCGCTGTTCAAGAGCGACGCATGCATGAAGAGCACATTCCTTCAGATGTACCCATTTGAATATATTTCTGGATGACAAAACTTTAATTATACTTTATTTTACTGTTGAAATTCATTGGTTGTTTCATAGAGCCTTGAAAAAATAGAAAGGTAAAAAACCTAACGCGTGTAAAACAATTTTGGTCTGATCTGCACTTGTTTATCATATTTAAAATATAAGTGATTTTGTTCTTTCCTCTTTCAATGTTCTAGCATCCAGTTGAAACTTATGGCTATGCTGTGATTTTTTCTATAACGGGATATCTGGGATTATATGTGGTGCTGACCTTAGTCAGGTCTTTTGGTGCTCTAATAGCTGTAACAGGTGAGTCACTTGTATTTCCATAAGTATGAACCCATATGATATGTGGTGCTTTTGATAATTTAAAAAAAAATTTTTTCTCTGGGTAAATGAAGTTTTATTTTTAGGAGTGAAGGATCTTTACTTAAAAAAAAATTAAGCAAAGGTTGACTTGTTCAAATATTTTTTGTATAAAGTATTATTGTATTATTGTAGAAGTTTTTCTCGCATTATAACTATTTTATTTCTTTTCAGTAACAACTTGCAGGAAAGCTGTGACCATTATTCTTTCTTTCCTGTTTTTCACCAAGCCATTTACTCTCCAGTAAGTCAAACTCTTGTTAGCATGCCATTAAATTTTATTGAATCAGCCATGCGAAAAAGTGCTTCACTTGATTTAGTAGAGCCTGAATATTTGATGAACTGCGTTGCAGTCAGCTTCTTACACTGTGAAGGTTTCTATAAACAAGCATTTTGATTAAGGAGCTTGGAAATATTGAGCTTGAACAATATGAAGGCAATTTCCAATCCATATGTAATGGTAAGCGTTTTTCAATAGCTTCTGTTTTTGTTCAATATGATGACGTTTTTCCATCAATTAACTTATTATGTGTTGGTATTCACTCACATAGCAAAACAAGTGTCATTATATATATTTTATTTGTCTTCAGGCAAAGATTAAACTAACTTAGCATACAGTCATAAATCCTTAGCTGTCTTATCATCAGCATAACTGTTAATACAGTGTACCATAATGTTAGACATTATGGTAAGTATTAAGGTTTGAGACTGAAATGATCAGGCTTGACCATGCTCAGTACATAAGATCCTATGAAACACATAGTCAACAGAGTATCAGTTTCTTGTAGCCACCATGTCTCTGTGGGCATATATTGTATTTTTTTTTATTTGAAAATGAAACTTTAACAGGACCTCTTTGTTTTTTAGTGTTTGAAAAAAATTCCTTTAGTGTGACAAAGAGTCTGTTACAGCAGCTAATGCAATATATTTTTTTAATAAGGATAAAAGAAACAATCCTGAAAATTTATCTACTTTTTCTTTCAAATGCATAAAGACTAAATCAGCATTTCATAACATTGTTAATTTGGATGTGTTTCTGTGGGAGATTATTGTAACATGGCATAAAACTTAAATATTGAAAAGAAATGCATCTTGAGAACTAAGAGGAAAAGAGGTCACATGCACTGCAACAAATGTGATAAAACCACATTAGGAGTTTCAACTTTTGATAGATTTATTTTGAAAGCTGCTTTTAACTATAATTAATTTTGCCAGATTTTTCATTGTTTTAAAAGTTTGAAATGAAAAAGCTTATTATTCAAACTTTTGAATTATCTGATTTTTTCCCCTTAAAACAATTAATAAAAAGTGAAATTTTTATGCACTTTTAGTTGCTTTTTAAGGATAAAGTAGATAATGTGTATCATGTTTCAAGTAAACCAAGCAGCTTCTTTAATTTTCAAGTAATCTCAAAGTTTTATACCATGTCACTAACACAGCAATAGTCTTAAAATTTACAATGTTTCTAGTTGGATAAATGTAATCCAGCAGGTCAAGTTAAAAACCCATTTGAGTATAAAAATTTAGAACTACTTTGAATGAAATCTGTTGTTTTTTTACCTAGATAAATGAAAATATTGTTGGATGTTAGAAAAACTTGTTTAAGTATGGCTACCTCAAATGGGAATAAGCTTTGGCCCCTGTTAGCTTCATAGATTTTGATTACCAGCAATCAAGTTCACTCTTGCTCTTCCACAGATATGTTTGGTCAGGCCTGGTTGTAGTCCTTGGCATCTATCTCAACTTGTACAGTAAAAACAAGACCTCGTGGGATGCAGCTATTGCAAGGATGGTGGAGAAATTGCGTGGACGCCGGCAGAGGGTGATGGGGGCTGAGAATATTGTTTGATTCTGTTGTTTCAAAGGCCTTTTCATCATTGTTTTTCAATATTGATTTGCATGCTTATTTAGCTTTTAGAGCAATTAAAGACAGCTAAAATCTCTGTTTCCGTGAGTATATATGTATTGTTCAAACATTTTACAAACAGAAGTGTTTGGGAACATATAATAAAGATTAAGATTTTCAAATATTATGACAAATTTTACCTTTTTAAAGAGATAGATCAAGGATGTGTTGTAATGATTTTTTTTTTTGCATTGTACTTTTAACTGTTATTGTTACTAATTTGCCCTAAATATATGATGAAGTGATTGTTTAATGAATATAATGATAAAAGTTGATGCAATTTGAACTGTTTCACATATTTCATTAGTTTACTTATGTTTCATAATTTCTAACATATCTGCATAGACATTTTTCATATGCAGACTGAAAAACCATGTCTATGGCTTTTTTAATTTATATCTTATCTTATTTGTAAGGCAGTGGGATAAATTTTTTTCTTTCATTGTACTTATCCTCCATCCCTGGAACTACAAGAGATGAATATTTTAATAATTTTTTCTTTATGTTACCGGTACTGACTACTGAAAAATGCATATTAAACTTTTTAAAATATGGTTGTTTTTACAGACATTAGTTAAAAGTCATTCCCTTGAGGTATTTCCTTTGTAGGAGGTGCAACAAGCAATACTACTGGAACCCATGAGGATTTTGAAAAGGAAGGCAGTGATGTCTTCAAACATTACTGATGTAATTGATAATTTACAATGATCAAGAAAAAAAGACTTTTTTTTTTTCGGAATTTTCAACCTTGTAGCCACAGCAAGAAAAATAGCACTTAAATTGTATGGGGAGTAGGAAAAATAATTCATGAGATTTTTCTCAACCAGGGAAGAAACCAAATTTAAAACTTGATATTTCTTCTCTCAAGAGAAAGATTAAAAATCTGCTGAACTGCAGCATTTTTTCTTGGGCAAGTCAATTGCCCAACAGGGTGTCCGTAGCTTGTCACATCCTCCTTTAAGTCATGAGCTCATTGTGTACATTTTTTTTTGTTTATTTTTTTTACTTGTGTATTTTTTAAGAGGAATTTGCTAAAAAGATTATGCTGATTTAGAACTCATGTTTTATTGTGGTCTTGTTGCGTAGACGAGATCAACATTTTTGCTTGGAAATTATAGGTATTTTATCTTTTGGCTTTTCAGCAAAGGTGGTAGGCAAGATTATATGGAAAAGAAATGTTCACTTATTGTGGCTAGGATTCTGAGTTTCCTTTAAGCTTTTATATTTATTTGTTAAAACTCCAAATATAAAACATTTGCAACAGCCTTTCCATGAAATAGCTAATGTAGATATTATATAGGAATCTCACAATTTCAATGATAACCTCTGAACTGTGATTTTTTTTATGTTCTCCCAACCTTTTTGTAGTATCCTTTTCTTTCATATACATTAAATTTGTATTGAAAGTATTGGTTTTACTTATTTTGCATACTGTGATTATACTGTGCCTTGTACTGTAATAAATAAGTACAAACAAATTGAAACAAAAGTGCCAATTTTTTCAGCCAAAAAGGATGTATGTGTTTAGCAATCAATAGAATCCTATGACTTACCAGTTTGCTCTTAATCATATTCTTGTTTTTTTTTTTTTTTTTTTAATTTTTTTCCCCCACATCTTATCGCATTGCTTCCACTAATTTTCACCTCAGTATAAAATATGTGCTTTCTTCTTTTGTAAGTTAGTCATAGTTACCGTCTTCATTGAATCAACTGCCAGTTTTTGGAATGGACACTCTTAAGTCTTATTGATAAAATAAGGGCTTTGTTATGTTCCAATTCTAATTGCAATGAAGAAGGTCATACTTGTAGTATGATCAAATTGCGCGAAATCAATCTTGATGACAAAAAAGGGTATTGAATATGTTCTTGTCGCTTGGGACTTTTAAGTAATTGATGAGTTCATTTTCTTTGTATATTAGACAATTGCTTCCTCTATTTAATTATACTCTCTGGGCATAAAGTGAAAATAATACTGGATGAAAAGTCTGTATTCCTGTGGGAAAAGTGGGTTTTTTGGAATTTGAAAACTGAGTAATAAAGTGTGCAATAAATTTCATGACTTCATTTTCAAAGTTTTTATTAAGTATTATAAAGATTTTAGCTTTTTGCATGGTGTCTGTTCAGTTAAAAAAAATATTCTTTTTATTTCTCCTTTGCCTGACATTTGGTAAAAATATTTCAAAGTAATAGTAAAAAAAAAAGCATTAAAAGATGTATTGAATTTTCCATTGCATTCAAAATAACATCTCTTCTTTCAGAGAAAAAATTTCAAATTTTAATTTAACCGTTTTGTCAAAAGAATAGTAACTGAGTTGAAGACGTTTCTTTCAGTCCTTAAACGAGGGCAAATCAGTAAATCGCTCTTTATGAAATATGATTGAAACGCATAAATACGTGTATTATTCATACGATTAATTTGTTGGCTGAAAAAGAATTCAATTTATTTTTATGCCTCTTTAGTCAGTGTGAGACTAAGGGGGGAAAAAAGCAAGAAATTTGACTTTGGTTTTATCTCCCCTCTTTTTGTTTCAATTTATATTTTTAAAAACTAATGAAAGGTCCCAAAAATAGTAAGCTGGAGTTTTAAACAAAAGTTAACGTTTGACAAGGGCAAACAATGTAAATGTAAAATAACAATCAATTAAATTGAAGTATAAAGGTTTTTTTTTTTGTGTAAAACAATTGAGAATGGCTTTTATTTTGTACATATTTATAGTATTGCATTATCTACATTCAAAACATAAGTATGTGTACAAAGAATATTGCATGGAACACTTCCACACCGAGGAAAACAGTCATAAGTTTAAAGACACTCACAGCATTAACAGGTAAAACATTATTTCAAAACCGGCAAATCCATATTGCACATATTCCTTCACCGAATCATAATTATAAAGCAAAGAGAGATATTCAGTTTCTTTGAGTCAATAGAACGCTTTTGAATTATGATATTCACTGAGACATTTGCGACATTATTGCAACTTGAAAACAAAAAGCTATATGAAACTCAGCAAAGATAAATGTGGATCTGTCTTGTATCTCTCATTACAGTTTGAAATGATGTTACTTTTATCTGCTAAAGGAAGAAAAAAAAGTTTCAGTCATAATAAAAGTCCATATGATGGTTCCATTAAAAGTTGCTCATGGTTTTAAACGGTTTTTTTTTTTTTATGATTCAGTATTCAAGCATATGCACTTATATCTTTGTCATGTCAGTAGGCAAAGATCCGTTGTTAGCCATCGGGTGGAAAAATGTTTCAGTATATTCTTTACTATGTTTCTTTCATTGTAATTAAGAAAAAAAGTGGTTCCTGAAATAAGAAGATCGTATTGTTTTGTTTTTTTTTTGTTTTTTTTTGTTGGCAAGTGTACTTTTCAACTAAGCGGCTTATTATCTAGTCATTAAAAAATCACGATTATCTTACTTTGGAAGAAATGAAGACTTAAAAAAAAAAAAATCCAACCCGTCAACTTCTCATGATAGTAGAGGTTATTAGTTGAATGTTACAGTGACCGATTTGTCGGTTTCTGAAGTGGAAGACAACTTGGCAAACAAGGCCACTCCTGGTTCCCCTGAGAAGGTCACCTCATTTTCTCCAGTTGCCACGACTTCCTGTCCGTCCACATCAGTGCTGATATCAATGGTCACCTATGGCAACACGGGGGGAAAAAAAGAATGTCAGAACACGCTGTTATACTATAGCACCTACAGTAACACATAATGTGATTAAATATATTTACAGACAACTGCCAAGGTCTTTGATTTGCCACCAGAGGTACAGGGTACTTTTACTGAAGCTGCAATCAATTTCAAGCGTAGTTAATCTCTTACTCCACACATCCTCCCGCGATATTTAAAGAAAAAGAATGCCACATTGTCTTAAAGTTATTATCACCTCAGCTAGGTGGAAAAAGTTTGTGATGATCCTATAAACTTCTTGATATGCAGAATAATGTGTTCTATATATCTATTTCACTGAACCTAATGATATAGAGAATATACGATGACTTTCAATACAGCCAGTAACGTAGAGAAGAAAAAAACAACAAAAACTAGGATTGTAGCCACAGAGCCGCACAGCTGTTTTTGAATTCTGTTATCTAACGTGTACTCGAGGATATCTTTTGCATCTTTGAAAAACTAAAAGATCTATTTCTTTTTCATTCTAAAAACAGATGAGGCCCAACAGCAAAGCCTACGCACTAGCACACTATGGTGTGAAGACGTGAGAGGCTCATATGAAGAAGAAATTACATTATTGCGTAAGGTACGCAAACCAGAGAAAGTCACGTAGGAAGGAATTTTTTAATGGCACCTGGTTAGTCAAAATGCGCAATCCGTTAGGGGGAAAAAACAACAAACGCACACTTTCAATCTCTACAAGAGAATAGCTCTTGGTTCTAAATCCTAACCTACAGAGCTCCTCACCCATGGCAGAATGCTACTAAAAGAAGATTGAGCTCTAATATGGAAGCATATGTGTGGAGGAATCAGCAAATCAGATCTTTATCCGTGTCCATCGATAGTAAAGCACACAGCCCTAACAAAAAGACACATACATGTACCAGAACAGGCTTCGTGGTGCCCTATATAATTGGTTGGCAAGTGATCTTGGAGATAAAAAAAAAAGTTAAAGAAACCAACGTCAAATACGACTATACATAAAACTAGTGAACAATGCATCGCCGCTTTATGGTGGATAAGAACACGTTACGCATGTCAAATCATAGTTCTTTCCATTCAGAACACACTGAAAACGCTGCGATTAGCGCTCATAGATGATCGGACTTATAAAAAGTTTAAGCGATAAATTCATCACCATAACAGGAGGTAACCCTACCACACTGAAGTCCTCGGCCTCGGCTGTCACTTTGCCAGTAGCTCCAGTCACGTCCAGTTCAAAGATGGGCGCCCTGCCGGCAGCAACCTTTACTTGCTCTCTGGTGCTGTCTGAGTCACACAACAAAAAGCTCAGTTCAATGTGACTATAATCATGTTTCTTTTAGAAGAGGCACAATGTTTAAATTCAGTGACATTCGATGAAAAATAAATATATTTTTGATAACATCATATTAAAAGTGTCTTAATCCGTTGTGGCCAATATATAAAACAAACTTTAATCAGGGATGTTCTTAGTTCTTTTTAGCCTATTTCGGTGACAAAACTAGTGTTGATTTTTGCTTACACATGATTTAAAAAACAGCGGGGATCGATTAAATTTTCTTCTTTTAAAAAGAATGATCCATCTTTTATTCGTTGAGTAATTCAAGTTTCAGTGGTTTATCAACTTTTAAAGGATATTTTATCGGTTTCGAAGAAACAACCTCTTAAAAAACCTAGTTTTAGTCATGCGTAATATTATACATGTATTTAAAATCATACTGTTTTCTCACCTACGGTCAGCTGGACTGATAGGGTCAGAAGGTTACAACTGTTCACGTTAAGCCCAGTTGGCTGGAAAGCGTTTCTGGCCTAAACAATTCAGCCGCAAAGAGGAAAGAGACATAGAGTGATTATTGTTCTTTTAATCATATAATTATACATGATTTGCTGCAAAAACTGTTACTGGTCAGTGACGAGGTAATCAAATGTACTTGCAAATTGATGCATTTGAATTGTAAACCAAAACCGGTATGTAACAGCAGTTTAATCAGGGTGAGAAATGCACAATTATATTTGAAAAATAAATTTTACTGCAAGTCTACTTTGGACTAAAATTTAATGAAAGGGTATTTACATAAATGCAATGTTCAATTTTTTAAAGCTTCAACCTGTTTGTTTGGCACAGTCAGATAATCACCTTGTTATGGTCGTATCCCAGATCGAAGCAAGCCTTGATAACAGCACACGCACCTGCCTGGAATGTTGACCTAGTGGTCCACAGATTACGATTGGCATGTAGGAAGCAGCCATAAGCTTGGTATAAATCCATATTTTGCTCCTATTTAATGTAGTGAAAAATGAAAAGTTGAGATACTCTTTTAGTTTTCATCGGTACTGCCACTACTGCTCAACAACAATAATAAAAAATTAATTATTATTTCTAATGCTGCTCCCCATACTTTTTCTACAAAAAACAGCAACAACAGCTACTGCTATAAATACTACTACTACTACTACTACTACTACTACTACTACTACTACTACTACTACTACTACTACTACTACTACTACTACTACTACTACTACTACTACTACTACTACTACTACTACTACTACTACTACTACTACTACTACTACTACTACTACTACTACTACTACTACTACTACTACTACTACTACTACTACTACTACTACTACTACTACTACATTTGTTCACACTTGATTCTCACCTCCACCATCCTATAAAAGGCGATGTTGAAGATACCACTGCTGTAATGGACATCTAATCCGTTGTAGTACTGACCGAATGTGCTGATGGAGCGGCCGTCATCCTCTGGACGCCTGAAGTAACGCAAAGAGCGGCTGTTGCTTTTGAAGAGGTCAAAGCCAACCTGGAGCAGGGCAGTTTGAGAATTACATAAAAAAAATAACAGAAGGCTGCGTGTAAAACCCCGTAATTGAGATATTTATGAACCTATGGTAGATTCGTCTTTGATAGGCAGTTGTATTAAAATGCTTCTTTTATTTTGAAGAGAATC
>JAWDGP010003066.1:1702500-1742500 GCA_033675545.1 Elysia crispata | reverse complement strand
ACACAATTCTTGCGGCTTAAAAAGACCTGAATGAAGATTGAATTATTCCGGGATTTTCAGAAAAGTGTTCACGGGGACACAGTTACATTATATCTAAGATGTTTACAGTTTTAAATGTTGATCTTTCACACAGGGACAGTTAATATTTTTAATTTCTCATTAATCACCTTAGACCAGCTTTGGCTCCAATATTTAATGCAGAGGCCAGAGATCGAAGTTCAGCCTTGGGATCAGGATTTACACCTTGCACCGGTGGAAGCGTCACCCGCCCGGATACCTCACCCAGACTTCCGCTACAAACTGCGACGAGGGCTGCCAGCACAGCTGTTGGGTGAGCGCCGTATGGTAGGAGACGAGACAAAGAAATCGTGGGAAGATCAATATTTTAAAGGCTTTACTTTTATCTAGCACTGATCAGTCAACCCTAATCCATATTATAGAGACAAATATTGATAGAAAATATTTGATATAGAAGAATCTTTCTGAACAAAACTGTTACCGTCTTTGAGGTTTGCCACGGCTTTGTAATTAAATGATGACCAGCATTTTTCGTAATAATTTTGTTGACGTTATCATAAAAAGGTATAAAAGTAACAAAAAGATTTTCAATCTACGTTAAGCCGACCATTATATCCGTTTCCAGGGAATTAACAAGATTTAACATTAAATTCGTTTTTCTATTTAAAAAAATAAAGAACTTATAAAAGACTTCATGACTTAACTTGTCATTTCCACTTTATGAAATGAATAAAATGTAGTTCAAACAAAAACAAAAAAAGCAAAAAAACAAAAACAAAAAAAGGGCTAGGGCTTTGGAGTGTTCAATTCTTTTATAATGCTCTGTGCAATATTCAATCAATTAAACATCCTACTTTTAGTGATCATTAAAAACAGAGCTATTGAACCACTCTTAAACAATAAACTTACTTTATAAATTCAACAGTCCAAGTAAATACGACTAATATACATTTAACCATGTCTATTATTTTACATTAGTACTAAATTCGTTTCATGTTAGTTTCACTATGAACGCGAATTTTAGATAAGCTAAGGTATTATCGAGAGCGACGAAGGGGGAAATTAAACACTTATTTTGTCATGCACAATTTTTCTCTGTAACAATTGATGTGTGTGGTCAGCCGCAATAATAATAGATTAAAACATGGCATTTGCTGCCCGAGCAATTAGCGTAACTTCTTTTTTTTTTTATTTGCAGAGTCAAAACGGACGAAAGCATAAAATTTCCAACAATTTGTAAATGAATGCAATATGAACATTTACTCACCGACAATTAATGTGATTAGGACAGCCATACTAGAGCTTGTCACCTGTGCAGACCTTCAGGGATTAAAGAAAAGATGAAATCGTTGAAAAATAAAGGAATGCACCGTCCAAAGATAAGAATTTGAAATACATGTTAACCTTTAAAAATTAGTGGTCTTTGTAGATATACTGTCTCTGGAAATATTCGGCTTCTCCATTTCACAAAAAAGATTTCATCCCATTGTGATGTTTGCAGAAGATTTTTTTAACTTGAGTTTGGATGGTTTTATTTCCAGGAAGCTTCTCATTCATATGAATATTCCTAACTTAATAATTAAAAGAAATAATTTTATCTGTTATTTCCCAAGAGATGGACTTTGGGATCATTAATACAAATCTGCATAAAACCCTGTTTGTAATATATTTCAACAAATAAAAAAGAACCTCATTTTAAAAATATTGTTAGTGTCAATTTTTTTTTATCAGGGTTTTTCGGACGTCAGAATTATATTTACTGATGAAGATTTTGCTTGGAAAAAAATGATTGTAGATAACGATGCTACTAAGTATAATTTAAACTGACTATATATATATATATATATATATATATATATATATATATATATATATATGGCATACATTAGTAGCTTAGTACACCTGCAGACAGGTAAGACATGAAAGTGGGTATAGAAAACAAAATGAGGCGCTTTTTATAAGCACTTTCCAAAAATCAAGGTGCGCCCTTAATAAGCTTTCCCAAAGCCTTTACGAATGTTCTCAATGTTTCCAACAATTAACTGACCATAATATTAATCCGACCGGACCTGGAAGCAAATTAACAACTGCGTCTAACCGGTGATTTCGCAAGGTACCCATTTCCGATACTGAGAAAAGGTTTTGTTCATCAGCTATTACTTTCTACCCAGGCTGACGCTAACGAGCAGTCCCCAACAGCGGACAGCTTGCGCCGCCTCCACTCGCCCAGCGATCAACATCTTGAATATCCGGACTTGCGATCTCGAGGAAAAGAGAGATCATATTAGGGCAACCATGCGTCGCAATAAAGTATTATGTCAGAAGCGTGAGCTAGCAGGGGACGGGTTGACCAGTGCATTGGTCTTATGGGAATGAAAGGCTTCCAGTGCACGGGTCGTTTTATATTTCGTAAAAATTGTGCCCAGTACCAGTCACTTTGGATCGAATTGTTCAAATTACAACCTTTTATTTTCCAAATGTTTATGACCAACAAGTATACTTTTAAAAAGCAAAGCAAAAAGTTTTAGGACTTCTTTAATTTTTAGCACGGTCATATACTTTGGTTCAAGTTTTTTTTATATGTACATGAAAAGGACAGACAAACCTGATAAAGTATGTCGTAAGCTTGCTACGTCACTGTTGGGTTATTCTCATCAAACGAATACGGGCTGTGAACGGGATGTGAAGTAAATGTGGAGGCGCAATACCTATAATATCTTCTTCTTCGTCCTCGTCTTCTTCTTCTCTCTCTCCCTTATTTTCCGCATTCATTATTTTGTACATTTTCAACTCTTAATCTCTTTAATAAAAGTGCGATATCTTGATTAAAATGAATATAAAAGATTAGACTGCTTTGAGTAATTCCACAATGACAGGAAAGTATAAATTTAATTTAGTCCAATTAAAAAATTAACCCAATTTAAGGCCATAACCTTATGTTTTTGTTCATTAAATTAGAAGCTATTTTTCCTACACCTACGGGGATTCATCGAGCGCTTTTAAAGAACATTACACATTTATGCGAGCTTATGTCTTGTTTTTTTTTCGGGAGGGGAGGGAATTTGTTTTTTTTTAATCCCAGTTTCTAATTTTTCCAATCCAATAAGAATAGTTCTCTAATTTCGTAAAACCTCAATCTATTTACAGATCTTTTCAAACGTGCATTATTTTTCGGGTTACTAATAAATATACACCTATGAATTCCCACAAAACGCAGCACCTTAAAATGAGCGTTAAGAAGTATGATCAAATAGATTGGGAAATGTACATACGAGAAGTTGCCTTCCGTTTTTATATCTTAAATTCCTGACTTAAGCAGCTGATAAATAATCAATTGAGTACATGTACAAATCAAGTCAAAGCTTGGTTAAGCATGATCAGTCACTTAAGTTTGATCGCGAGAAATAATTGGGATTGTACTGCAA
This sequence comes from Elysia crispata, assembly GCA_033675545.1. Lineage (NCBI taxonomy): Eukaryota > Metazoa > Mollusca > Gastropoda > Plakobranchidae > Elysia > Elysia crispata. The sequence continues at coordinate 1,739,057 of JAWDGP010003066.1, read as the reverse complement.
AATATAAATTATAATCCTTTCCCATGTTTTTAGTAGAGCTACTAATATTTACATGGATGCTTCATCATATAGTCAGAATATGTAGGATAGACAAAAATATACAAAAGCAGAACAAAAAGATAAAGATACAATGATAAAAAAAAAAGCAAAAGCCAAATAAAATATAAAAATGATGTATTAAAGAAATCATTTATATAGGAATTATTTACACACACGCTTTTATAACTAAGTTTTATGTACAAAATTCATATGCTCGTTTGGTTTCCAATAATGTTACAATGCTGCAATCAAGGGCCACTTAAAAAAAATTAACAAAAATGAAAATTACAGAAACAGGTCATTATTAGTATTTCATTACTGTTTGAATGAGCGAAAAAAAAAAAATCAACTTACTACGAAAGTATAATAAATTATGTAACAAATAACAACTATAATTATTAGAGTGAGCTTACGCAAAAAAAGCAAAAAAATTTACAAATGATTAGCAAAACCCAGTCCAAAGTTCATGTTAAATTTTTAGCCTAATTGTCCTATAGACATGACTAAAGGCAAAAAAAAAAAGCCTTAGCAGCCAACATTTTATCATTAAAATTTTCTATAACTAATAACGATTTCCTGTAGGTAGACGTGCTTAGGGCACCGTAGATGTGAAATCGAATCGAACTTTACAAATTGCGCCGAAAATTGACCCAAGAGTCCGAACAGCACAGGTACTAGAAGCAACCTTTAATGAACACATAAAATACTAGTTGTGGAACTATTATATCAGAAAAAAATTAATTAAGAAAATAATCGTAAGCACTGCCTAAGCAGTCCATAGTAGACAAACATGTCCTTCTGAGCCTAAATAAAGAAAAAGAAGAGGCATAATGGTCGGTGGCGTAAGGTAGAGAAAGAGAAAACAAAATTTAGGACTATAAAGGAGGACTAGACAGAGGGATAACAAACAAGAAGACGAAGAAAGGGGAGGATGGTGGTGAATAGGAGGAGGCAAAAAAATGAAGAAGTGGATGGAATAATTGGGTGAAAAAGGGAAGGGTATTGTTAGGAAGATAAGCATTTGTGAATCAATCTACATGTCTCATACTCACCTTAGAGTGGAAGATTAAAAACAGCTAGGAGGACCGATATTGCTCAATGTAAGGTCCAGAAGAGTTAGACATTTTATGGAATTTATCTTTTTTTTTTTCGGAAAAATGACTCAACCAAGGAAATTTCAAAATAGGTGAATAAAGTTTAAGTATATAAACATTACCTAAATGCATTCAATCTTAGCAGGTTTCTTTCAGATGGATTTTTTTCTGTTAAATTATTCATGTGGACCAAAATAAGAGCTCAGTAAAAAAATAAACGTTTGATTAGCATAATTGCTGTTAAATACTGGTTTTAAAAACCGCACGACGATATTTATATAAAAATAACAACCAAACACGGGTGTGGATTTTTTCACCTTTTGTGCTACGATACTAATAGGTGAATGAGAGCAATAACTTTAGTTTCATTGAAACTGAACTATCCAACAATGTTGATCGCCGCTTAAGTTTAAATAAATGAGGTTAAGAACGTTGTCAAGGTCCTCTAACGCAATGACAAATTACTCAAGAACTAGGGAACAGTTGGTTTCATGTGGCAAAATTTGGATAAAGTTTTTGTGATGTAACACATAACACTAGATGAGTGAACAAGTTTCAACTTCATACAACTGGAGTAAATTTAGATAACCTTCAACTTTCCTCTGTCGTTTTTTTCTAAAGGATCTCTAGCGGTTGAGAAAAATATTATGTTCTATTATTTTATAGAATATTCACCTTTAAGGACAGCTTGACCTCGAATATATAGCAAGCTTATCCTTCCAAATTACAACGAACAAGTAACAAACACCAAGTTAGTGTCAACAGCAATGATCGTATTTTCGCAACACTTAAAAAATAAATACAATACCCAAACGTCTACCTGTTAAATAAAACTCAATTTTTAAGAAGACATAGTTATGTTATAGTTATTCATATGTTTATATTGACAACAGATTTAGCAGAAATAGTACAGGTCGCCATCGACGGCTTCAAGTAGTAGTAGTTGTAGTAGTAGTAGTAGTAGTAGTAGTAGTAGTAGTAGTAGTAGTAGTAGTAGTAGTAGTAGTAGTAGTAGTAGTAGTAGTAGTAGTAGTAGTAGTAGTAGTAGTGGTAGTAGTAGTAGTAGTAGTAGTGGTAGTAGTAGTAGTAGTAGTAGTAGTAGTAGTAGTAGTAGTAGTAGTAGTAGTAGTAGTAGTAGTAGTAGTAGTAGTAGTAGTAGTAGTAGTAGTAGTAGTAGTAGTAGTAGTAGTAGTAGTAGTGGTGGTGGTAATAGTAGTGGTGGTGGTAATAAGAGAAGCGGTAGCGATAGTAGGAATTTTTTGTCGTTTTCACTGTTCTTTAATATTCCTAATGTTGGTTCTGGTGATAATGGCAGTGATAGTGGTGGTGGTGATAGTTGTAATTGCAATAACAGTCGGTAGTGTTTCGTTGTAAAACTAGTTAACCCATAAGGTCAAGTCACTACCAAAAGTATGTAATAACCTCTTGTCTGTTGAGGGTTAAATTATTGCATTTAGTGGTGCGGAATGTCGTCAGTACTTCTTTCCTGCCTTGCATTTCGGTCGGATAAGAAAGTTTACTATTATATTTATAAAACCAAGAAATGTAAACGATGAATGAGAGAGAGAGAGAGAGAGAGAGAGAGAGAGAGAGAGAGAGAGAGAGAGAGTGAGTGCCGTAGGAAAGTGATAACTGAAGTTAGTAATAAATTAACTAGAAAATTTGGTGGAATAAACGACAGAGGGGATAAGACAATGTGAAATAGAAACCTGAATATAGAATAAATAAAATCAGCCCAAGGATTCAGTTAGATAGAGAGAGAAGAGAAAGAAAGTAAGAGTGGGAGAGAGAAGGAGGACGGAAATATAATGCAATGCGTAATGTTTTCAGCCAGTGAAGCATGGATGAAATAAGGATTTGTCAAATGAACAATCACAAAACAAAAAAGAAAGAAAAAAAAAGATAAAGAGAAGAAAAACGTTTGGCCTAATATTTCTTTTTATTCCTTTTCTTTTGCCCTTTTTTCTGTTTTCCAGCTTGCTTGATCTAAGTTCCAGTCCCTCTAACGTTCTATAAACCTGATTATATGAGCGCCAGTCTCACATTTCTTATTTTAATATTCATTTCTTGCCTTTCATTACCTCACCACCAACCCCCCCCGCCACCCAGTCTCTCTCTCTCTCTCTCTCTCTCTCTCTCTCTCTCTCTCTCTCTCTCTCTCTCTCTCTCTCTCTCTCTCTCTCTCCCTCTCTCTCTTTCTCTCTGTCCCCCTCTCTCTCTATTTCTTTCTGTCCCTCTCTCTCTATTTCTCTCTCTCTCTCTCTCTCTCTCTCTCTCTCTCTCTCTCTCTCTCTCTCTCTCTCTCTCGCTCTCTCAGGGGTTGGACCCTCAAGTTTGTTTATTTAGGATCCCTTTCTCTTTTTACAAAATGGCAGCGAAAATGTTTAAAAATAGTGGTCACATTACGATTTACAATAAGGGCATCAGTCAAACATTTATTTCAATGAAGAACTTTCAAACTAAATAAAGAACTTCATTTTTTTGTCGCAATTTAAGAGAGGAGAGACATAGTGTATAATTATGACTATGGTTATAGTTATCATATAAAGAGTCAGGGAGAGAAAACGGGATGACAAAGAAGAGAGAGAGAAAGAGAGAGAGAGAGAGAGAGAGAGAGAGAGAGAACAGAAGAAGAAGAAGAAGAAGAAGAAGAAGAAGAAGAAGAAGAAGAAGAAGAAGAAGAAGAAGAAGAAGAAGAAGAAGAAGAAGAAGAAGGCAAAGGAGGAGGAGGAGGAGGAGGAGAAGAAGAAGAAGTTCCTAAATAGAGCGACAGAGATGGATTTTTAGGAGACAGCAGATGATGGAAAGTGAGGCTTACCGAAGGCGGCATATAGCTGTTGAATGAGATACAAATACAGTAAAACTTAATTATGGAAATTAACATCTCCATAGCTCTCTCTATCACGATTCTCGTCTGTACCATCTTCTACTCTTGTCTTATTCCATTTTGGGCTTATCAGTAGATCTTGACTTAGTTCTGGTTTTAAGCTTACTGCTACACACACACACACACACAGGAAGAGAGAGAGAGTGAGATAGATAAATAGAATGTGAAAATATGATCAAAACTGTACGTCTACTGTTACGAGATTAAAACAATACAGGAAATAAAGATAACAAATCTAGAATGCCGTCTCAAGGATTTTCTAATAAGAGTGGATAACAGAGCAATCTAATGTTTGCGAGTGAAAGAAGATAAACAATTGAATGTTTGCTACAGATAGAGGGTAGACAAAGTAAATAAACTTTTTTTTAATAACTTGTTTCTGATTAGTCGAGAGCAACAAAGAGAATAGTCTCCCAGTTATTGATACTCAAATATATATATATATTTCAGACAGAAAGCCACTTTTGTACCACATAAAATTCTTTGTCTGTTTATCACCTTATAATTCAACCCTAGTGATAATTGACCAATTGTGTCAGTAGACAGGAGGGAAATGCATTAGTCCTCATGTAATCCTATGGATGAATGCATTTTTCATAGTTTTTTTTTTTTAAATACAAGCCCAAAACACATTCTTAAAAGTTAAAACAAAATACCAGCAATCTCAATGTTTTAGGAAAAGCAAGAATATAGACAGAAATGACAGGAAGCATACGCTATGCTGTTCATGCAACACTCGAGTATTTTCAATGATAGAAAATATTAGAGGTGAAAAACATAGATAGTGCCCGCACTCCACAGGCGCTATTAACTTTGACCTTTCAAAGATCACAAGCCGCGCTAGAGGTGTACTCGTTATACTGGTGACTTATCTCAAAGGTTGAGGTCTTTTCGCTGCCGCTAGAGACATATGAAAAAGTTTTGATGGTTCCAATAAGAAATAACTTCATTGCATTAAATACAAAGACCTCTCTTCAAGTCATACCGCTTCGAAAATATATGTGTATGTGAAAGAAAAGCCTGGCGGTTTTTTTTTAGATTTGAGTGCTGTACCGGTACTTCAAGAAGTATGTACCTAAGCTGTAGTTAAGGAAATCTATCGTACTGATATTAATACCTCACTTCTGCAGATAAAGTGTTGCTCTGTGCTTAAACTAGACAGCTTATGCCGTTGTGTTATTTAAAAATACTGAATCTTTTTATTTTGTTACATGCTTTTATATTCGTTTCACAAAATCGTGAAGGCGGAAACACAAAATCTGATTGATAGAATATTTTTGTAGTGCACTCTTTGAATATTGTTTTTCTAATAATTTTAGGTTTGGTGTGAATGAGTTATCACCAGGACATCATGACACTCCAAAAACGGTCTTGGTTTGTGTTCCTAGCGTTTCTTGCTTTGCTTCTTGCTACTATAGAGACAGAGGCCGCACAAAGGGGGCCTAACTCCAACATCTGCCAAAGGGTAAGATTATTGATTTGACAAAAGAATCCTTCATAAAATTTACATCCAAATACATAAAAATTACGACATCAAGAATAAATTTGCATATTGAAATAAACACTTACTCATAATTTGCGGTTGAAAATCTTATGTAAAGTTTTCAAACAACTTTGTCAGTCCCTTTTCTATTCATAGAAAGTTCTTATGAAAATCGCCTTCCATATGTGTGAAGAATAAATTGTTATCTTACGCTGATATTTGCACCCGATCTCAATATGCGATATCCTGTCAGTAAAAGCTATTGCTTGAATAAGAAACATAGGACAGAAGCATTATCAAGTTCTGAACTCTCTTGACCTTTAGCCAATAAGCCCGAAACATAGAGAAACGCTTTCTTCTTTCAACAACACCCGACAGCTTGATAGGATCGAAGACAAAATCGAGGAGATGGACTCCAAACTGGACATGTTAACTTTGAGGCAAGGAGAACATGCAGCTCTGACTAGAATGGACAGGAAGTTAGATCTTCTCCTGCGGGAACGACAAACAGGCAATCTTGATAGGACATCCGGGCAGCCAGGTCAACCAGGTCAGGAGAGTGAGCACTCAGGGCAAACTAATCAGCCAGGACAGACGGAACAAGGAGAGCAGGCAACTGTCATTCTATTTTTTGTTTACATCGAAAGTATGAAAATTACCAGCATGATTGCTTCCTGAAAGAACTGCATGTTTCTATTAACGTTTAGCAAGAGTATGTGAAGGCGTCTAAATGAATGAAAGAAAATATTTTAGGAGTGACGCTAAGTACAGAAAATATTGATGAGTCCACTTCCATACGTGTGTTAATCTTCTTCGAAACGTCCTCAACAGGATGATAGCTTACGATAATATTTTTGAGACACGCGAAAAATCCGGGCTCGAATCCGGCAACTTGGTGAGATACGTAACTGGAAAGTGTGAAAAAGTTCATGACTTAGAGCAGAAAAACTTTTCATACGGTTGGCGGGTTTCTACTTTAAAGATTCCGAGTTTTTTTCCATTAGAACCTTCCTCCAGAGATGTCTTATACATTCCTTTACGTCTCCTACGCTACTCGAACATAAATTATAACCATTGACACAGACAGCACCTATCGATAGAAAACTATGTGAATTGCTGTGACTCGAAATCTGTGGGTGGTTCCGTTATGGAAAAGCAGGGACTGTGGTTCCTATAGTTTTTATATATATATATATATATATATATATATATATATATATATATATATATAGGTGTATAAATAAATGTAGGTAGAATTTTTATTTTTGTATCCATTCTTGTTTATTTCGACCAGGAAACCCTACCTTACGCTGGTACCGCCGACATTAATGGGATACAAATTTTGAAGATTGAAAAAACTCCAGTCTCCCAAGGAAACAGATATGTAATAAACTTTAAAAAGGATGGTCACTGCTTCTTTGAGGTTTTTAGTGTTAACAAACCACCAATAGGTAAGGTAATATTTTGAGTTATCGTGTAAACAGCTTTCGCGGTTACGTGCAAGTTTAGAGAGTAGGAAGATGAAAAAAAATACTTTAAAAAAATCTTGTTTGCATTCAATCAGTTTTGAGTGGGAGGATTTAGGACATGTTTAGACATTGATGATTTTTTTTAAAGTATTAAAACAAACTTTCGATTTACTTCACGGGATCTCCCTTTCCCTCCCCCTCTATCTCTTTTTCTCTCTCTCCCTCTCTCTTTCTCTCTGGGTGTGTCTCTCCCTGTGTCTCCGTCTCTCTCTGTGTCTCTCTCTGTGTCTCTGTCTCTGTGTCTCTCTCTCTCTCTCTCTCTCTCTCTCTCTCTCTCTCTCTCTCTCTCTCTCTCTCTCTGTTTGTGTTTTTAGTTTAATCAATTTGTAATAAGCCTCAATATTATTTCTCTGTGGAACATTACCTAATTCTCTGTCAATATGTCTGTCAATATGATTTTTACTTAAGCATGTCCTTTATATTTTGCATAACATTTAGTACTTTCTGTGGAAGAGGGGCCAGATGGAGAGTGGACATCCACTTTTACCGTTGAGAGCGACCAAGATGATCATGTCTGGTTTATGATGACATGTCGCGATGAAAAAGAGTAAGCTTTTTGCATAATGCCATTGACTTTTCGTTTAATATAATTTTATTTTAATTTTCTGAAACAGAATCTATGTCTTAAAAAACAACTATTCGGTGTTCTAGGAGACAGAACGCCTTAATTCTTTTATTTTAACATAAGTTCTCTCTATACTTTCTAATACATTTCTCATAAATCAAATATTTGTAATTGAAGTTGTGTTCTAAATATTATCAACCAATAATAAAAGGCATAACAAGCTTTATTCGCTTTGCATTTCTGTATAAAAAAAAAAAATTAAAAGAGAGTGAAAGAGAGGGAGAGAGAGAAAGAAAGAGAGACTGAGATAGAGAAAGAGAGAGACAGAGAGAGAGAGAGAGAGAAAGAGAGGGAGAGAGAGAAAGAAAGAGTGAGATAGAGAAAGAGAGAGACAGAGAGAGAGAAAGAGAGAGAGAGAGAGAGAGAGAGAGAGAGAGAGAGAGAGAGAGAGAGAGAGAGAGAGAGAGAGAGAGAGAGAGAGAGAGAATATAATTATTTCTGACTTTAGATCGCCAATACATACAAAAAAGGAGAAAGAAAGCGAAATGAAAACTAAAAGTTCAAACACAAATTGCACAATGTAAACCGAGGAGAACAAAATAATTCATTTTCAGTTTTCTTAGAATCTTGCTATAGCGCAATGTTTAAAGGCTAACATTTCTTAACGATTTTGAGTATCATGTTGTATATCTTTGGGTAGTTTATGTCAAATCGTACTTGCTATTCTTAAGAAAAACTCTCGAAATGTTCCTCTGAAGAGACTTGTCTCTCTCTCTCTCCCCTCCCCCCAAGCATTATAGTATCTCTGCGTCTGAAAAACTCCATCCCTGGGCCAGTTACTGTAGAAAACCTGTACCTCCCAACCATTGACGGCAGTCCACCTGGACCGGTCACTTTTGAACCTGGAGAAGACCTCAACTTTACGGTGTGAAAAATTTTAAAAATAGTTACTGCTTAATTACTAGCCCATTACATAGTCTTACACTGGATTTTATAGACTAACGAATATAATCACTTATAGAAAAATCTCGTTTGTGTTTATTAAGTAAACGAGTTAGTGATTTGAATTCTTCAAAGGAAAATGGCATAAATAATGAATTGATCCACAGGTTCATGCCTTTTATCGCTTATTTTAAAAGAAGAAACAAAGAATGCCCCTCATCATCCTCATCATCATTAGTATCAATCGATATCGTCATTATCATTATTTATATCATTATTATTATTATTATCATCATAACTATTATTTTTATTATCATTATTTTTTTTCAACAAAGGAGGGATTAATAACAATCCAATTATGCATAAGCAATGTAGACAGAGCTACTTAGTACGTTATCTTGTTCAAAACAAAGAAGTCAGGAATACTCCAAAAGGATTTTATAAATTTGTAACGGATATTTATTAACTGGCTATGTGTTGTAAGTTAGTATATATATATATATATATATATATATATATATATATATATATATATATATATATATATATATGTCTTATATCTCCCTGCTCATCAATCAATGCACTCTTCATTATAAGCTGTCAGTCCAAATCTAATTCGGTCTGTTTAAAACTCTCTTTTCTATTGACGTTTCCATGTAAATAAAGGTAGTAAGCTTAACAGTGCTGTTAGCCTTCGAAACAAACAAAAATAATGATTTCGATTTTTTTTTCTTTAAAATTGACATATTTAAACATATTTATTATACAACGTTTGCTAAGGTATGCACATATGAGTACAGATATTAATATTAAAGTAACATGTCAATAATCAAAACACACTGCAACGGCACCATATGTGTCTCTCACAGTCAATATTTTTTTTTAAATACATAAAATTTAAGGATATTATAGCATATTTATAACTTAGGTATTTTTTGCCTGTATTCACTTCAGGTACAGTTAAAATAACAGCTCTTCCTCCCTAAATTTTTGCAAATGCACCTAAAAAAGCAACAGCAACAATATTGACAACAAATAACAATAACAACGAGGAAGCTACAGCATTTTAAGATTAAAAGCTGATGAAAAGTGAAATTCGAAAACTGATCTGTAACAGCTAAAAATTTGAAGGTAGAATTAAAACTGGATGAAAAGTTTCAGAAGTATGTAAATTGCTGAACTTTTTGAGAACTTCACGCAAAATAATGATCCTGCAAAATATTATTAGATATCTAGAAATATCACTGAAATTATGGCAAATTTTGAAGGTTATCCTCACATGCCTTTTCTACGTCGAGTTGGAGTAGTTCGGATAATCACACAGCCACGTACAAACCTGTGAAAATATCTTCACTGCTGTGAGATTTAAAACATCTTTATTTATCGCAAATATATACTTGATCACTTTTATTGGAGTTTGCATGCCAAAGAAATTCAAAGGTTGTAACAAATATGTTAAACAAAATTAAACCTCTAAGGACCTTTTCTCTATAATGTCTCCTTTTTTCAACTTTATTCCCAGGCTACTTCCCCAGCTGACCCAACAACAGGGCAAGTCGTTGAGTTCATCAGAGCGAGGTTTAGTGGCATCGACCTGGAGACTGGAAAGTTTCATATGCACATGAGCACAGAGGAGATCATCCGTGAACTATCCGAGTAAGTGCTGTGAATTTCTGTGGTGGCGAGGTGGAGTGCGGGGATGGGAGTGGGAGAGTGGTTTACAAAATATCAACCAGTTATATCAACTGTCGATGGTTCATATTTCAAAGACGAATCGAGTAATACTGCCCGTCCATATTTTGGATTTTAAAGATATTAACTCTGATGATATTCGATGCTAATGATTTAAATTTAAGAAACACCTACTCGGCTATTTTGGATGATGATAGATCCGTCACAACAAATTAAAACTAATTGCTGTACACCATTTAAGGTTCAGAGTCATCATTTCCAATAATATTACCATTCGATATTTTTTTTTTTTATCAAAGTCTAGTAAGAAATGGCTTTTTATGAATTATTGTTCCGCAACACCAGTTCTGCCTTAGTAATAATGTCTGTAGATGATTGCTAGTTCGATGAAATAAGCTTGGTATAGTTTTGCTGATTTATAACTATGACACACTCATGTCTTGTTGATTTTTATCTTAAATTAAATTGCCTTTTCTTATTGTTTTAAAAAAGGTAGAGAGCGATCAATCTGTTTCGGATGAAAGAGAACTTGCCTAAAATCTAAATAGCAATTCAACGAAGAGCGTTCCAGGGGAGTCGAATTTTGCCTCTCTGTTTCGCTTCTGTTGAATCAAAATGTTATTCCATTTCAGAGTCGTGACTTTGCAAGGAGCCACAAAGTCACTCACCTTATTGACATCCACCAAACCAGTGAGTGGGCGTCTTTCTTTGGAAGTGGAGAGTCCCCTTGATGACAACGCGTTGGTCAGAGAAATCACGGTAGTAATGCATTTTACTCTTGTTTTTTTCTTCTATCTCCGAGGGTTACAGTAAATTTCATTGAAAGTTGGTTGTGTTCAAATAACTACATTTTTCCAGTTTTGAAGATAGATTTTTTTTCAAGGTTTATTCTACTTGCGAGAATCTGCAAATTTGACCAACTGACCATGCCTGTGTCAAAGATTGCAAGAATTAACAAAAAAAAAAATGCAACAACGATGAAGTATCAATTGTGGATTGGCAAGATGTTAAAATACAATATGATTATGCAAATGTTATTTGAGCTTAGGTGCTGTATTTGCTTGAACGTCGGGATGTAAAATAAATGTCAGAGCCAAGGATAGATACATAGATAGTTGGAGAGATTAATAGGAGGATAGATAAATAGTTAGTTAATTATATCGATATACATGTATACATAGACAGAATAAAAATAGATCAATGATATCAAATAATTATATTGATAGATCAAAAATAAAGATAGATGCAGATAGATAAATTAATATGTATATAAATATATATATATATATATATATATATATATATATATAGAGAGAGAGAGAGAGAGAGAGAGAGAGGCAGACAGATAAACAAAGAGAGGGAGACAGAGAGATGTATGGATAGTTGATAAAGAGGAGCGAGAGAAATAAATTGATGGGTAGATAAATTGACGGATGAAAAAGATTGCCATCAACCATATCGAATAACCTTTTCATGGAAACATAATTCCGACAGGATAATCTTTATCTAAGGAAGAAGATTGAGTCAAAATGGGTTGGAGATTAAAAAAAAATGATATAGATAGAAAAGATGGATGAATGGATTTAGAGGCGTAAACAAAATGGACAGTGAATGTGGTAAAGAATGAGATAAAAGTTAGGTTTTATAGATAGGTAGATCGATAGGGAAAGAGAGAAACAGCCAGATACTTAGAGAGAGAGGAATTTATGGATTATATTGATAGCTCAGCAAATAAGAAAAGCACTACTCTGGGAAGAATGCAAGAAAGAGAGAGAGAGAGAGAGAGAGAGAGAGAGAGAGAGAGAGAGAGAGAGAGAGAGAGAGAGAAAACGAGAGATAGATAGATAGATAGAGAGAGAAAGAGAGAGGCAGAGACAAAGACAAACAGATAAACAGACAGACAGAGAGACAGACAGAAAAGCAGGCAGAATACAGACACATAGGCGGAAGGTGAGTGAGGTCAAGATAAAGTGTAGATGTGTACAACGTATGTAGAGGAAAGAGGTAATGAAAGAATTAGCGACTCAAGAAGAGCACATGGAGACAGAAAGCACTATAAAACTTATAAGTGACCAAATGAGAACAGGAAAATGAAAGAAAATATTGGAGAGGCTTAAGATGAAAGAAAAGAAATAAGAAAAAGAACGATGTTGTATGTTTACTCAGGTGACGGAGGAAATTCCTATTAAACCAGCCGGTCAAGTGGGAGAGGTACCTCCACAATATTTAACTATAGTGGAGATGCCTCATCGAGAAAAATCGAAAAATGGGAATGAATTGGAAACTTGCAGGTAAGGCAAGTGGAGCAGTTATAGAATGATCGATGTTTATCTGCATCTTTAATCTAATATTAAGATATCAACCCATCCTTTTGATATAAAATATGTAGAACTATTTATTTATTTATCTTTTAGTGACCTACCTATCTGTTTCACTGTCTTTATATCTACTCATTCGTCTGAGCGAAACTACGAAGCAGTAGATTTTGGAGGAAAATTAAAGGCCTCGATCCGATGCCAGTATCTTCAGGTCTAGAAGAATTGTTACGCTGAAAGCTAAAATAAAATAAAAAAGTATAAAAAAAAAAGAACAAGAACATGAGAAAATATTAGCAAACAGAGAATTATTAAGTAACTCAAAAATAAACGTATCAAATCAGTTATTCGGATAATCTCCAGCTAAGCACAGGCCTAAATTATGACTTTTCTTTCCTGTTTTCTTTTAACCAAACGTTCTTTTTTTCCCACATAATTGTCCTCAATGCTACCATTTCATCATATGCCAAACCAATTCAAGCATAGTATAGATTAATTTTCTTGAGTAATAAAAAAGAAAATTTGATTTTTATATTCTTCTATTTCTGGAGCACAATGTCTGTTATTTAAGCCTTTTTTCTGAAACGCTTTTTTTTTCTTAAGTGTGGGACAGGAGTGTCCTATCTACTGTTTGGCAATTGGAGATAGAATAACGAGCATGTTTGTCTACAAAGTCTTCCCAAACGGCACTCAGGAACCAGTGTATTCGCGACACGAGTAAGTAATTTCCAAGAAGTAATATCAAAAGAAAAGTAAGAAATATATTTGAAGAATTGAGTATTTCAGAAATAACCACTTTAGATTTTATGATTTAAAAGGTTATTCAATATGTATATTACTTTTCTCTTTCAGTATGACCGTCCTTCTTCTAATCTGTTTTCAAGGTGGCAATTATTGTCAAAATACATCCGAAAGTTACTTTGAAATTTCCTGTATAATTGCTATTTACAATGAAAATTTAAACATTGATGACTTAAAAATCTGCCTCTCTGATCAGACCCACTGCTTCTCTGAGGCACACAAAGACACATGCACTCACGTTTCCCAACTTTATTTCTCTTTATTTCTAGACTGCCTTCGAGTCTGCCAACCACAAAGGGAATCTACTGGATGTTCCACGCGGAGGAAGACTCAGGTGACACTGACGGCATCACAACGTTTAGATGTTTGGCGTATGATACTTTCCATTTCGAATATACAGCCAAACTGATGGATGTCTTGGCCAGGATCGATCCTAGCATAGATTCCGAAAGATCCGGACTTACAGTGGAAGATGATCCTGTTCGTAAACTACTTCAGTCTTCCTTCTTATTTTTTTTTCGATAAACTTTAAAATGAGCCCTATGCTTATTACGCCCCGTTTTATAATTATTTACCATGGCCTTTGTGCTCGCTTTTTATTCTTGATTCAAGAGTATTGTTGTTAGAATTCAAGAGTATTGTTGTTTGATGGCTGCTTGTAATACAATTGACGAATATGCATGTAGCTCGTGAATTTCGAAAGAAACAAAAACCTATCGAAAAAGCAAACTTATTATGAACTTGCACATGTCTGAGCAATGTTTTAAAAAAGAACATATCTCAAAACTCTACTTTTTATTTGGTAACGAGTCAGAAACTATCGCTAAATGTGATATGTAGAATGGTTTTTCTATTCTATTTCTTCCATATTTTTAGGCTGATCCAAGCTCGAAAACAATTACCCTACAGTGTGCAGTGAGGGGACGACCGCTTCCTGATGTGAGGTTTACCTGGGACGTCTCCTCTACCGCTCGCATGTACCAGAATCCGCCAGATAACGTCACGTCGTCATCTAAAAGCGAAGCCTTAGCTACAAAAACCTTTGTCTTAAATGCAAATGAGCTCGCCACATGGAATGACGAGGATGAAGAGAGTCCGATTTGTTCTTTCTATTCCTCTACACTTGGAGAATATGTTATGCACCACTTTGAAAGACCCTACATCAGTTAAGGAGAGATCCTGATTTGACAAGAGACAATATACAATTTAGAAGATCGATACATTATTTAGCGTCGTTTCAAAGTGAAACATACGGTTTTCAAATAAACGAGTTTCTAAAAAGTTCTAAAGTGGAACATTGGACTTGCTGCAATTTACTTTGAATTTACTTTAATTTTTAAGTACCGTTTATCAAATTACCTGCACTTTTCATAGAATTAGCGAATGAACCGTGATACCTATCGTGACATGTTGCATACATTATTTTGTAGATTGCAAAAAAATTTGATTCTCTAGTGCCTAAATTATAATGATAAGCTGGTATCAGAGGTACCCTAGGTTGCGACCGTACACCTAACATAAAATTTACAATATCTGGCCTTGCGACGTTTACCACTATCCATGACTATAGACGTTCTCTCAATGGTGACCATTAAAAAGATTTGATAATCAGAAAAACTTATTAAAAACCCTTTTGCATTATTAAAGTTTAACACCAACTTTTATTTATCACATTTTTCTTTTGTCCCAAGCTTGGTTATGCAAATGAGAGCGAATGTAAAGAACTGAAATTGATCAATCCTAAAAGTCTAGTGATTTTGATTTAATGTCTATTATTCTTTTATTTACACTACACGAATTTCGGTCCGCAACTCTGATCCTCTTCTAACGCTTATATCTCTAGGGATTCCTGTCTAGACCGTTTAAAAAGGCTGGTTGTGACAGTAGGTTACATTCATGAATGTACTACTTATAAAAATTTCCATCGAATTTTGTAAAATCTAAATTGAATACTATTTTAGTTCCCTTTTTGAAAAATTAATTATCATGTAGGATTAAATAAATGGATCTAGTTATGAATTTTGGTAAGGTAAAGCACCTTTAGGCAATTTATTTTTTTCCTGAAATACTAAGCGTCTGTAAGGATTTTTAAATTGATTTCTAAAGTACTGAATTAGCTGATTTCCGATATTATGTCCGGCTAAAAATGTAAAGAATTAGTATTACTACTTGGTTGATCTATTCTCCATTATTTTTTCATGGAAGTTGACATAAGAAGACATGTAGTAGAATAGAAAGTAAGTTATACAGATATTGAGAATCATATTGAGATAAGAGGAGTAGAGAGACGGTAGAGAAACGAACAAAGACACAAGACAATATTTATGGAAAGGATTATGGCAATATGGCAAAGAAATACTTTTGGGTATGAAGAAAAGACAAGAGAATTTAGAGAGATAAGGACAAATATAATGAATGGGAAAGTTTATTTTAAAAAAAAGATAGGGAATAAAAATTTACAGACATACAGACATAGAGAGAGGGAGAGAGAGAGAGAGAGAGAGAGAGAGAGAGAGAGAGAGAGAGAGAGAGAGAGAGAGAGAAAGAGAGTTAGAGAGAGAGAGTGAGAGAGAGACAGACAGACAGACAGACAGACAGACAGATAGACAGACAGACAGACAGACAGACAGACAGAGACAGAGAAAGAGAGAGAAGAGGGGGATGGGGAGGAGGAGCGAGGAGTAGATAGATGGATTCACAAGACAGGCAGAGATAATAATGGTTGCTGAGGGTTTGATAAAGTTTATGCTTGCAGGTGTATCATGTTTAAAACTCCAATGACGTGAAAGGCTTTGTAAAAAAAAAAAACCCATAAAAATATAATCTAATAATAGAAACAAAACATGAGAGACTTCAATCAATGATAACTGAAGGAAGGCTTCGGTTTTAAAATATCCATACCATGTGTACCAGTCGGGTACTGTTGCGATTGCCTGTCTATTCTTAACAGAGATTTTCAGACTTTTGTCTGATGCAAGATTTTCCCTCAAATTTAGATTTAAATGCGGAGGAAAAGTCATGATCTGACTCCTCTTAACAACGCAGAATTATTAACTAGCTCTAAAAAAGTTATTAATCTTCGTACAACAGCGAAGTTGCCCAACCGGCCTGTTCTTGTCAGCGGCATAAACCAACTTTTCGTAACCTTCACCTTGACCCAAACCCGGAAACGTGGCATAATGGTTTACTGTCTTGACTGTCTTCTAAAATATTTAGACGCGTATTGTTTTACAGTCAGTTTTTCTGATCGAATTTTACTTTATCTTTAACGAGATAATCTCACAAAGAAACTATTTCCAAAAAAGGCCTACATTATTTAAAGATCGAAGCTTTTTCTATTACCGTTAATTTTTTGAACATTCTGAAACCAAGCCTTTCGCCTTCTCTTTGTATTTGGTCTTGTGTTTTAAAAAAGAAAACGAACACGCATCTAATGATGGATAGATGAGACAGGTGAATGGATAGATTAAGAGAGAGAGAAAAAGACAGGGAGAAGAACCCTCCCCTATTACCTTTTCTGTTTGTGTGTGTGTGTGTATGTGTGTGTGAACTGTATCTTTAGTCATCGCTGACAACCTTTAACACTTTAACTGTTTAACTTAGATGTTACTGGATGCAAACGAGCTTATGGAGAACTTTAGGCTCCTGACAAGCCAGAGGCAGTGCTGATTAGATGAGACCCGAGTCTTGTTAGGCCATCGCTCTTTCTAAGCTTTCTGAGCTATATGGTTTTCTATATTATTGTCCGTAGACATGTGGGAATTTCTTTTTTTTTTTTTTTTTAATTTATGTTTGGAGCATATATCCCATCTGCACCCTAAATAAAATAAAGCATGAGAAGAGGAGCTAACAGTAAGGGTGTATCTGCGTGGTTCGATTAAAGTTTATCGTCATATAGCACACAATATATGTTTTTTGCTAAGCTTACCCTTTTTTAATTTCTTTTTCAAACACATACAGAAAAACAAATGAGTGTTTGTCTGCGTATGTGTGTAATACCATGCTTGCCACCGTCGCCAGATGATACTTTCATGGATGGTCTTGGACTGGAAACCTAGACTGGCCTTGAGTGGCGTTGAGGTCATAAAAAATTACATATATAGATAGATAGATAGATAGATAGATAGATAGATAGATAGATAGATAGATAGATAGATATAGACAGATATAGATATAGATATAGAAGATCTTACCTTAAATTCTCTGCATACTACACTTGCTTGAAACACAAGTGTAGTATGCAGAGAATTTAAGGTAAGATCTTCTATATCTATAAAATGCTCCCACAGTTGAGCATTCTTATCAATTATTCCAACTTATCTTCAAACTATATATATATATATACATATACACAAGATCTCACTCTCCATCATACCATAAAATTATTCTTCTTTTCTCAGAACAAGAAATTTAGACGTAGTTGCTGTGTACACGACCACAAGTAGTGGACGACCGTGTTAATGTGGTTTTTTAAAGAGACCTCTGTGAACAAAGAAAAATGTGAACCTTTGCGATACTTTTTGTGCGCTTAAATAGATCGAGCACTATTTAATTGAATGTATAGGTTCGATTAGAGGGTTATATGTCATTGATTCACCACCTTCTGCATTTTATTGAATCGCCTTTTGATTCGTAAAATTGCACCAAACAGATCTTTTAAACAGTATTTCAGTGTTAAAAATACACAGATTATATATATATATATATATATATATATATATATATATATATATATATATATATATTATACACTTATAAAATCTCTTTCCTCACATTAAAGTGTAACAATGAATATAAAAAAAACAATTTTACAGGCAAGACAAAAGTGCTATGAAGACAGAAACTCTTAGGGATTTTTAGAGTTTGTCAAATAATTTAGAACTACTACAGAGACCAAAATTTCTAGCACAATTTCTTTGCTTCCGTGCTAAAATGTCTAGAGTAAGAAGGTCTATATGGATTAATAAAGGACAACAAATTCTCAGATTCTTCACTTTTTTATTACACGCGTTAGGATTTATTTGTTGCTATGTCTAAAATGTATACAACAACGAAAAATCCATCTAAATGGCAGTTTCTGGCAGCTTAAGGCCTTATTTATATCAGATAATTTTCATACAGACAGCTTCATGTCTTTTCAGCGACATGATTAGCAAAGTGTGGGATAGAAGTCATAGCTGATGCTGTCGCCTCGAGTGTCAGAGTAAATATAGCAGGCGGGGCTTGTGTCCCACCCCTGGCTGATACGTTCAACCGCATGGGTCAGATCGACAGCATCAACACTAACCACCAAGAAAGCGATGGCCTCATTCAGGCCTGTGGTAGTGACGTTTGTAGGATTAGCTGCAAAGATAGGGAATTGTCTGGTTGAACCTCCATAAAAGATTACATCTGGAAGAGGACGACCCCTTATGGCACACTGGAAGGTCAATACTTTTGCTATTGGATCATTCTGAAAATAAAAATAGAATATATCTGATAACAAAGAACATGATGAGAAATGAGGCTTTTTGTGTGTTGTTCATTAAAAATGATTAGTTTGCTGTATTACACTGAAGTTGAAATAAGGAAGATCTTGCGCGACATGAAGAAAGAGAGAGAAGTAGAGACAGAAGGAAAGAGGTTAGGAAAAAGAAACAGGAACTGATGTATGGAAGACAGAGGAGCGGAGGAGGTGTACAAGACGGAGCTGCTGAGACATAGAAACAGACTGAAGCATTTATTCTGACAAAAGCCTTGATTGGGAATAATAAAACTATTACATTTTATGAAGGTAATGTATTTTCTTGTTTCGTTTTTGTGGGCAGAAGGGAGGGGTGCCACCTACAGGATGATCCTGCACTGTCACTTGAGACCTGGTTTGGTTAATACTGCTCGGTATCTCCGCCAGCACATCCACGAACTTAGTGACCTGATGGCCATGGGTAATGTCTGTAGCCTTGCACTGGAACGTTGTGATGCCGTCACTGTCTCCTGAGTCTTCTTCCGCCTGGAATTTCCAGTAGATATCTCGACTAGTTTCCAAAATTTCCGGACCTCTGTGGAACACATTAAGATTTCGACTTTGAAGCATTATAATATTGGTAGCATTAAAATTTTGAATGTTTCCTGGCATCAAATGGTTAAAGTTAAATTGCTAAGTAAAAGATCATCACCGGAGCTAATGATAAACATTTGAACATTTTAAAATAAGTGTATGCCAAATTGGGCCTTCTTTAGGCAGATGTTGAGATTTTAAACATTTAAAATAATTTTTAAAAATGCACAAAAACCATTTAGATGTGAGAGGCCTGGTTCTGCCTTTGTCTGGAGCATTCGTCTGATGAAACACAAACATAGCGTAAATAATCTTACGTGCCAGCTGAAGGCACATTTGCGAAACCCCCATCTGCTTGGACTTCCTTCACTTCAAGGCTCGAGATGGAGTCTCCAACACTAACACAGAAGTAAAGGCATTCCATTCCAACTCTGAAAAAAATCACAATAATACAGTGTTTGCTTCTGCCATCTGTTTTATACCATATGAAAGTAAGTGAAATAAATTTTAATAAGTTGGTTTCGCAAATTATCTTGAAATAACCATTTGAGGAAGAGCATACTCCCACAGAGAAATAAAAGGATTGAGTTCAAGGAGAGTAAGTTAGAGTAAGTAAATAATAATCCATAGTTAAAAAACAGGGCCATACAAAGAATAATCATGAGCACTGTTAAAGAACGAAGCCTGTGGGAAAACAAAACTGATAGGGAATCGATGTGAAACACAATCCTATAGTAGCTTAAAAGGATAAACAACATGAGAGACAGTCCAAATTACAGGACTATTTTAAGAGATCCTACCTGCATCGATAGAGCTCATGTCCATTCTTAGATGTTTGCGAAGAAAATCCCTCAATTATAGTTAGATATCCAGCTGGATAAGGTCCAGCCTGACTGAATGGCCTCACGACAATGCTTCTAGAAACCTGGAAATTGGTCAATACTGACAAAATAATTATGATGGCCAAGAAGTCCAGCCACTTGAACGGAGATGGGACGCAGCCAAAAATATGTAAGATGATTCCAAGTTGAATAAAGCAAAAACTATTACAGCCAAAGAACTCAAGGTGTTTTACCTGTATAATCTGTGCTAGAGTTCCCCCTGTATTGTAAACGTTGGTGCTCAACTGTAAGTGGCCGCTTACAGGACGCGTGGATGTGTGAATTGTAATGTTGGCTTGGACTTTCTCCTCTGTCACTACACTGGTATTAATATAAGAGAAGATGCCGATAGATGACTATTGTACATGTTCGATGAACAGGACCTAGTTTGAACTTACATAACTGTACTAGTTGATTATTTGTACTAAATTCGTCTTTTTCCGAAAACTAAAAAAGGTCAGGACAGGCACACCATTCTTTCTGCTATGATTTCCACAGCTTTAAATTATTATTTAAAGCAATAAAAATATAGATTTTTTTTTAGTTATGATTTATGGGATCATATAGTTTTGTCTTAGGAAATTTAGAAAACAATTAAGAAATTACATTTTTCCCTTGGTGTTGACTTTCAAGCTCAATGAATATTTTACTCCTATTTAAATTACAAACCACAAAGTATCAACATGAGCAAAAATGTGTATTATTAAACAAAAAAAAAAAGAAAAGAAAAAATGGTATTAAATGAAAACAATAACTTGAATATCTATCTCTTTACATTTGATTTTTTCAGTTTGCGTTATAATCTCAGTTAAAAAAACACAACACCTACACACACACACGCATATATATATATATATATATATATATATATATATATATATATATATATATATATATATATATATATAGAGAGAGAGAGAGAGAGAGAGAGAGAGAGAGAGAGAGAGGCAGCTGAGGACTTTCAGTCGTAAGTCGCAACTACCGATTTTGAGTAACAGCCTTATAAAGGAAAAAATCTATTCTTTGTCAATGTGGAGTTATGGTCATAAGTGCAATCTATAACATTTTTTCTTCATGCTCTGAGAATAAAACATTTGAAAACAACCGTTTTATGTGTACATTTTGCATTTTTGTAAGGCTACCTCTGTCGGCATGAATATTAAAACATAGAATCTAGCGCGCATCCTCCGTTTCAACTATTTGGTCAGTTCTCAATTTGGAGCGAAATACGTACGTTCTACTCTTTATAACTTGTCATCTCGTTCAGAAAACATTCATAAACATTGTAAATTATATATATAAGCGTATTATTTGTATTTTGCTTTAAATAGACAGCACGGCCGTCGTTTTGCCGAAGCGCTTGTGATTAGTTGAGAAGCCGAGAGCAATGGCGTCCGACGCATCTAGATCTAGAGACACCTTCATGATTAGCGACGTAGGATTGCTGTTCTATTAAATAAATTTAATGCGTCAATGATGACAATGCACTAGACCAGAACAACGCAGATCATCTTCATGATTATCTTGGGACAGATCCCAGTGCTTCTGACTATGACTTTGATGATACTGATATTAGCGATCTTGAAAGTGAAATTGATTGCACTGGAAAGCAAACACCAAGACAGTGCTTACTGTGCGGATATTGACCATTTTTAAAAGAATACAAACCACTAAAAATGTAAGAAATAGACATAAATATTGATCATTCATTCATCACATTGCTGTACAATCAAATTCCACTTGATTTCATGTGTTAATTGGTATACAAAAGTCGTTTTGTGAGTGAAAATGTAAACAAATGACAAAAAAAAAAAAGAACGCAAACTTTAAAGGCCGTTTTCTCAAAAGTGGGTATCCGCAGGTATGAATCTTTGAAAGACAATACCTGACCTTCTAATAACAATTTTAAGAAGCTGTAAACACCACTGACTTCAGAAATGTTCGCTGTTTCAGAAAACGTATAGATCTATAACTTGGTATGCTTAAAATCGACTTAAGACTGAAAATTCCTGGCTTCCTCATATATATATATATATATATATATATATATATATATATATATATATATATATATATATATATATATAAGCTTCTAAGATGTCATTATTTGCTGCTTTTTTTATAGAAAAGGGAAAACAATAATCATTCAGTACTAGTATACACACACACACACATATATATATATATATATATATATATATATATATATATAAGCTTCTAAGATGTCATTGTTTGCTGCTTTTTTTTCAGTATGAGACTCACGGATGACCTAGGGTGAAGAGGTCATCATCATCTAGATCTTGGTGCATTGTCAAGGTGTTAAGGTCAACACCGCTGAACATTTTCCGAAAATTAGACACAACCTCTCCAGTCTGACTGTTCCTCGGCACAAAAGCCTAGAATATAATTAATATCAAATTAATGTAGAAAGAGTTAAGATTTTTTTTCAGGAAGAGTATCAATAATTATTATAAACATGGACGAACTAATAATCCGTGAGGCCCGAGGACCCACTTAAAATTGTGATACATCAGAGACGAGTATTCTATATCTTTATTTGTAAATAGAATTCATTATATATTGGGAAGTCTACTGTTTGTATGTCAACGTACCAGTATGTTACTTGAAAACTTTCATCAACAAAGAGGTCAATTGTTACCTGTTTCTGTCCAATAGATATACCATTTGGCTACTTATAAATCTACATATAGTGCATTATTTTGTATGCTTAAAAATACGATCTACATAGCACTTGCTTATTTTGGCAGTTGGAAACAGTTATTAACTTGAGAAGATATCCAGGGCAGTGATAGACCCAATATAATTTCACATGCAAAGAAAATACACTCTAGTTTATCTGAAATTTTTGTATCTTTTGTCATATTTGTAACATAGATCTAGTCAGCAGCCCATTGCAATAGCAATTCCGAAATTATCACATAACAAAAAAAGTGGGGAAGGTTTCTGTTTGGTGGATGTTCTACTTATGAAAAGTGCCATTAGAATAAATTAATTCTTTTAAATTATCAGTTTTTGTTAAATAAACTTGTTTTGCCTCTTTTAAAATTGTATAGCCAAAGCAATACTACATATATTGAAGTGGGACTGATAAAATAAGAATTTATAAGTACTGTACAAATCAGGATTTTCAATAAACGGAGTCCGATAACGTGTACGTTTCATTAAGCCTCTTCCTGGATGTGAACTGTTATGTCAGCATACATCTTCTCATCTTTGATAGCAAGACGATTTTTAGAATTCTAATGTAATTCACATTATTATGAGGACTAAATTATTGATGGTCATGATAATGATGAGGAGAAGGATACTGGTAATCAGATAGAAAGTTGAAAGAGGATCTGAAAGATTATAATGCGAATAATCAGGACGGTAACGGTGGTGACAACTATGATGGCGACAATGATAATTATGAGGAAAAGGTGTATAAACAAGTAGGGAGTATAAACAGCATTGATGTTATCGCGAAAAATTATGATGACGAGTTTGATTATGACGATAAATGTGAGGATCTTGAGGATGACAATGATTATCATAGCGATTATTGTTGATGGTGAAATGTTAGAGAAGAAGCAGGTATGACAATTTGTTTATTCATAATGAATGTCTGTAGTATATCGTTCATATCGTTCTTACATTGATTTCACTTTATGGTTTTCCCGTTACATTCATATTTTAAAAAAAAAACCCATCTTATTTACATTTGAGAAAAAAATTATACTGAAAGAAAACATGTTAATAGAATGTACGATGAACTTGGCAGGACAGATTTTATGCCTCGAAATTACTCTCGGCTCCTCACAAAGTGAGTCATGTTGAAAAAACGTTAGATAATATTAGATCGTGGCAAAGTAAACTGAACGATTTCCCATAGTCCTCAAGTTTTGAAGCAATCGCTGATGATGAGAATTTCGTCGATCGTCAACTGGGTTCGTTTTGACTAATGAGGTAGCTGACTCTTACATTTTATGTTATAGATACAAGAATAATAGTAATACTGGTGAGGTGATAGATTTCGTTTTGATGAGAAAAAATTAACAAGTGGATGAGTCGGAGATGAGAAAGGAGAAGAACTCCAACGACAATAGAAATGCTTACCGTGATGTGCACATCTTCATGAGGCTCGTACACGGCCTCTGAAGGTGGAGAAACATGGAGCACGGGCAATTCAGCGATGTTTTGCTGGGCTGGAGTGGACTCAGAGTTATCCACGTTAATGGCCACCATATGCCTTTCCGATAGTAAAAATAAATTCAGTTTGTGAAACCATGAGTAGAGTCTAATATTATAAAAAATTGTGGTGCCATAAAACCAGTTAATCTCCTGGTCGTCTCTAAATAGTCAGCAAACGAGAAATCATGGTTAGTTATAGATTTTTGTAAAATCTGATATTTACATATCGCCCTTTTCCCATGGTGAGTACTTTAAAAGTATTAACTTAACCTAAATATGCTCATATTAAAATCACTTACATTAGCTTTGCTGAGTCCAGATTTCCAAGAAACTTCTTTAAAAATTATTTATAAGAGCTTTAAACATGATCAAAATGTACTTGTGCTATTTATTAACTTAACTTATAATAATATAAGACCGTTTTAACTCATTCTGTTTTTCAAATTTTGTTGAATAACAGACAAAATTTCGAGTCCATTTGACAATGCGTAGTCTAAGAATATTGCGATCAGAATGACTGTTTCATGTGTCGATTTAATGTATATGGTTGTGTATTTCTATGCTGACAGCTATCAAACCTGATACCCATATTATGTACTACTAAACTGTCATGTCCTTATCGAAAATGTCAAAAACTTCAGAAAGCTTTGCCATGCAAATTTTGTTATAGCTATGTTGAACTGCGTAGAAAGAAAAGCGCATCATAAAAACCAGGCATTTTTATCATTCCCCAAATAATATAAAAAGGAGTCATAGCTCTTGATCTTTATCTATAAAACAACGATTTTTGCACTAACCTAGGTAGAATCTGTTTGATTGCCATTTGATTCTTTTAATGGAATCCAAGTTTGTTTTCTACCCTATGTGTAAACCAAAGGAACAAAAAGAAGTAAAGGAAAGACTGACATGATTAAATTATTACTTCCCTTCGTGTAAAAATCTTTCTTGTTTAAACTTTTCACCCACAACTTGAGATAATTTCAACTTCATCTAGTTTGAAAGCATTGCCTGGTAGAATTTGGCACAACAATATTGCAGTGCATTTGAAATTAGCTGAGAAATACTTTACTCCATACAACTCAAATTTTGAGGGAAATTACTCACTTGAAGACCGAGTCTCCTAAAATGAACCACATCATAAGAATCAGACTTTGAGAGAAATGACTTACTTAAAGTCTGAGTCTCCTTTAATGAACCACCTCATAAGAATCAGATTTTGAAGGAAATGACTTACTGGAAGTCTGAGTCCCCTATGATAAACCACTGAGAGACATGAGCTGTTCTCGGCAACACAAAACTTGCGGCCCAGACGCCTTTGACTTCCTCTACCACGGTGGGCGCTGACAAGCGGATGTCAAAACAGGGTCACATTAAGACATTTGCTTTTGTTTTATTCTTCAGTAAAGCTTTTTGTGAATTAATTAAAAAAGATTTTTTTTAATTTACAGGTGTATCGTAATTGTTGGAGTAGAGATTTACTCTTCTCACTTAATTATACATTGCAAATATTTCACACACATGGAATCTACGATTAGAGTAAAAATAATAGTAAGTTAAAATTCTACAATTAAATTTTAAATTTCCCAGTTAGAAATGCCCGACTACTTTGAAAGTAAATACCCATGAATTACATATTACACATGCGGATCTAAACTGTCAAATTCATTTATCTGTCTTATGATAAGGGTCTAAGGTGGAATCAATGCTGTAAAAACTTCCCTGTACCTCTCGGTGCGCCGAGGTTATCCTGAACTCGAAAGATGAGATGATCGGCATTCTTTGTGTACCGCAAGGTAAAATTGTTGCCGACTGAAGTCGGCTCTCTCTCAAAAGAGATGAGGGTCAAGGCGCTGTTGTAGGTGGCATCCTATGTGGAATATAGTTGTAGACCTATACACTTTTAAATAAAACTAAAGGTCTATGCGATAATTCATACACGAAAAGGTAAAAACTAAATTGTTATCAAATGAGGTAACTGAGGAATCGTTCTAGTTTCTATGAGTGAAAAAAAATACTAGTGTGCAGGAGACATGTAAATGAGAATTTTCAATTATTTATCTTTAAAGATCTACTTTATTTACTAGAATCTTAAATAACTTTTTCAGAAGATAAAGGGCAATTACATTAAATTTCATTTTACTAGAATATCCTTCAATGGAACTAAGTAAAAATATCCGTACAACTGAATTGTAATCAATGAAAGAAAAAAACTAATCAGAAAGGACTAAGACTCAACCGCATCAAAAGAGGTAGGCGTTGATTTCACATGAGGGCTTCTTACAGGTAAGACAAATATTGTTAAGCAGTCTCTGAAAAATAAAGTTTGTCTGTAAATCTAGAAGATATGGAATTATTCAAGGTATCGAACTAGAAATGAACGAATTCAACACAAACAAGTTGTAATATGCATACAGCCTTCACTTTGCAAGATGAAAACGGCAACGAACTTTGACATTTTCGTTAACATATGTAACCTGTTTTATATATTTGAGTCTTTCTTTTTCTGTATTTTAATTAGCCAAAACTTTTTTTTTCTTACACTTTTTTTAAGAAAGTTCCGTCACGTCCCATGTGGTAGGTTACGCCAATCTGATTTTTCTTACCTATGCACGAAGAAAATATCGAGACTATGGAAGTTTTTTTTTAGAGAATAAATTACATCTCTACTCACTGTTATCCCAGCAATCCATAGATCTGTGTATCAAACCCTTACCCTTTTGGAAATGTCCAGCTCTATCGCAGGATGTGCTTTGCCGCCATGAGAGATGGTGGCAAACAAGAAGACAACAGATACTAGGCGTTTTAAGTTTTGCTTTGGCCTCACAGAATCCATAGTTCGCTCTTGAAACATAACACCTCAACGCTTGAAGTTTGACGCGAGCGTCCAGCCTCGGTTTCTGGCAGCTTTTCAAGAGTTGTCGAACCTGTCGATATTTATTATATGTGTCAGGTACATGGGTAGGTTTTTTTTAACTTTTTATATATTTGATCTTTTTTTCAACTCAGGGTTACGAATATTCTATTTTGTAATGCTGATGTGATCGTGCTTACGTAATAGTTATTTTTATGTAAATTGAATGCACGGTTGCTAATACCTACAAGTTGCATGAGGCTTGGCAAATATTTTAGATGTCAGGTGAAACTTCTGTCTATTGACTATTAATAAAGGTTTGATACTTTTTAAACCATATTATCTTATACAAAAAAACTTATCCATGGGGTGTTCACCATATTCTTTTTTATGCAGTCAAATAAATAAAAGCTCGGTTATCATATGCCTTAGCAATTTCTTTCTTTGTGTCTACTAACATTTTCCTGCAGTAACATGTAAACTACAGGTACAGGGTATCAGTCTGTTAATTTCTTGTTTTTCTATTTCTTCTACTAAATGCATCCATGCTGAGATTTATGAAAAAATATCTATATAATATGGACTGCCAGCCTGAGGTCGAGACTTGTTGGGGCTGGAGTACAAATTGCGCCCGAACAAATTCATTTGCGCAAACCTGTTAACATAATAATTCAAACTCTCGGTCACAATCAAATCATCTTCGACCATCCTCTTAAAGTTCTGATTTTTTAGCGAGCAGATTCTTGCAGATATCCAAAGCAGTAACTTAAAGTTTCATGTTTAAAGTGATCACTCGTAACGAGTACTTTTTCCAAGAAAGTAATCAATTTTGCGTAGTTCATTTTTATTCAGGAACTTCGACCATAGAAAAAATGTGTCCTGAATAAATAAACCATTTTAAAATGAAGTAAGAACATTATCTTTTCAAAGATCATGCTGTTGGTACTTCATCTTCCCAAAGTAATGGATATAAACGCAATTTCGAGAGCGGTAGATGTAATATTAGAAATATTTGTAAATATTTGTAGCCGAAAGTGTATTGGTGATACTAAAATAGGTAAAAGTAGAAACAGTTGGAGTAATCAACGTATTAGTAGCAATTGTAGTAGCAGCAGCAGCAGCAGCAGCAGCAGTAGTATTGGAGGTAAACGTAGTGGTGGTGGTGGTGGTGGTAGTAGTAGTAGTAGTAGTAGTAGTAGTAGTAGTAGTAGTAGTAGTAGTAGTAGTAGTAGTAGTAGTAGTAGTAGTAGTAGTTGTAGAAGTAGTAGTAGTAGTAGTAGTTGTAGAAGTAGTAGCAGTCGTAGGAATAGCAGTAGTAGTAGTAGTAGTAGTAGTAGTAGTAGTAGTAGTAGTAGTAGTAGTAGTAGTAGCAGCAGCAGCAGCAGCAGTTGTAGTAGTAGTAGTAGTAGTAGTAGTAGTAGTAGTAGTAGTAGTAGTAGTAGTAGTAGTAGTAGTTTTAAAAGTAATATTGGTGACAGTAGTAGCAGCAGCAGCAACAGCAGAGAGGTAGTGGTAGTAGGAGCAGCAGTAGTAGTAGTAGTAGTAGTAGTAGTAGTAGTAGTAGTAGTAGTAGTAGTAGTAGTAGTAGTAGTAGTAGGAGGAGGAGGAGGAGAAGGAGGAGGAGGAGGAGGAGGAGGAGGAGGACGACGACGACGACGACGACGACGAGTGATAGTACTACTTATTGTAGCAATAGTGGTAGTAGTGTTCGTTACTTGGTTGTTGGTTTTTGTTGTGTGTGTGTATTTATTTATTAATTTTCTTTTTTTTTTTTGGGAAAGGGGGGGGGGGGATTGCTCTTGCTATTGCTGCAGCGGTAGTAGGAGAGAAGGAATAATAACCTTAAGAGAAGTTATGATACACATGTAGAGAGACGACTGGTGGGTTTCCTGACAATACAGTTGAGTATAATGCAACACTTACAGGTTATTGCTTCATTTTCAGGAGTGTAAGGTGAACCGCTAATCGCTGCCAGTGAACTTCAGGAAACACTAAATTGGATGACTGATTTAGTATATTGTCCACTTATCTGACGGAATTTCTGAACAGAATCACGTGCAATTTGGGTCATTAAACAGCTGTAAAACAGGCTGTTGCGTTGTTTTTTTCCTGAAATGAGAGTGTGGTTTGGGAAAATAGCGATATCGAACATTTTTTTATAGTAAACGCGCTGCCTCCTACAGTAACAGACCTTAAAGGTTGAAGTGGAATTTTCTCAAAACAAAACAAAAATAAAACAAAAAAACAAAAAAACAAAAAAAAACTTTTTAACAGTTTTCATGGCTTCCCTTTTTATCTCTTGTCAGCTTTTTTTCTTCGGGCATTTTGCAGACAAAAACTTTTTTTTTAACTTTTGAAAATCATGTCGCGTGCTAAATTTAATGTTTATCATATTTTAAGAAACGTTTTTACGATTTTTCATGATTAGAAATTTGTTTGTCATACTATCTCAATTGAAAAAAGTTTCAGTTATCAGTTAAGATCGGATGTAGATTATATTTTGATGCCTGTTGGATTAGGTTTGGACAGAATTTTCTTATTCTGTCTGCTACGCTTTTTAGCGAGGTTTCAGACATAAAGTATTTTACTTTCTTTGTAAGACAGCTAAGCAAAAAAAAAAAAAGAAAAGAAAAACTACTAGCTGAGACTCATCACTCGTTCCGCAATTTTTAAAGCCACTAAGATATGCAGAATTTTCGTGTTTTTGACAAAATTTTAATATCATTAGTAGATGGGTGAGAGGTCTGCAGATTCCAGTGACAGATCTGAGATTATATTTTTGTGAAGCTGGGCGAAGAACATCAGACAGCTGATTCATAAATCTAACAAACCTCTGTTATTTAATATCAACATACCCTGTACTACTTTCGATAAAAACATGAGAAAAGTTTTAGTCGATTTGACATTGAAGTTGTTTGTATGGTTAGGTTGCTTCCCTATAGGTGCTTACCCTAATGCATTCTGATCCTTATACACCAGTCATGTAGTTTTGTCAGCGAGAACTCGAAAAATATCTCAGTGCAGTCAAGTTAAATACTTAACCACTGATATTTCCATTTTCTAGAAATATTTTTTGAAATATGAGGCAATCACAATTGGCTACCTATAAAGTTATCTTGATAATACATGTAATTTCCAAACAGCACATTATCCTTGATGGGAAAGCAAGAACGTGTAAAGCGAAAGAAATAATTTGAGATCAGAATTAAAACTGTGGTAATGCATAATTTACCAGGGTGATATCCGTACTAAGTGGAACATCAGAAAGATATCAGCTAGAGTAAGTTTTTTACTGTAATACCTAATGTGCCTCTTGGTAGGAATAAGCCCGTATTTTTTCTCTTTTCTTAATTTCAAATTACTGAATACGAACTTGAGGTTTTCACCGCTTTCTAAGTAAACTGACATGTTGAAGAGGTAAAAATGATAGGGCTATTCAATTATACTTTTTTTTTCAAATAAGATTTCATATAGATTAAAATCGCCGGAGTTCTGTTGTAAGATTGAGTGTAGAAAACCGGTACACATGTCATTTTTGTGTTTTTGCAGCTCATGTTTGCCATCTGCTTTATATGGAATGAGAATGGCTTTCCCTTTTAGCGGCATATTAATTCAAGTTAACAACGTACCAATTTGGTAACGTTGATTTATCAAACTATTTTAATTAGATTCAAGGCAGTACCGGTAATTTAAATCCCTGCAAGTGTTATTTACTGTTTCATCAATTGTCATTTTGTTGGGCTGTTAATTTTTCTGTGCCTGTAAAGAGTTCGCAGAACTGTGAGTTCAATTAAAACACCATACTTAAAGAATTATGAATGAGAGTCGCTTTGAATTTAATAAAATTGTAAACAAAATTAATCAAGAATATTTTTTTAAATAAATGGCTAGAAGCATACCATTAGGTTAAAGTAGAAAATAATGATAGCTTATGAAGTAAATATTTTTAGAATGCAGAACTTTCATTTTCTTCATATTTTTTTCAAATTTTCTGTCAAAGGCAAAGAAGGAACAATAGTGTGACATAGGAAAAATATTTCCGTTATTCTTTTACAGCGGGTATAAATTGGGTATTGACACTAACCAAGACGAACTTAACGATAGTTAGATATGGCACGTTTACCATAAAATGCGGTGGAAAAAATTGTTGAAGAAGATGAGTATCTGTAGCAAAATAGGTCGCGTTTAAGCCATCTTTACCTAATCTATAAAGAAAGAAAACTCTGCCAAAACAAATCACTCATTACTACATGAACACAGTTCCGCACCTTCGTTTGCATTCGACTTTCAAAGTGTTCACCTGGAAGTTAAATAGCAAAAAAAAAATTAAGATTTAAATTATATATTGCATGCAAGCTATAGGTAAAACTGAGGCTCTTACTCCATTGAATAATGAAGAAATGATGCATTCTATGTGTGGACTGGTTTTTCCTTCTTGCAAAGCTATAACAGCACCCAAAATGATATTTACAGAAATAAAATATGGATCTTGGGAGATGTATACATCTCATTTAAAGAACCATTATTAGCTGAATATCATAATTCGCTTATTTCACTGTTTAAAGTATTACAATTTCTTACAAAGCTCTGAGGGAAAAAACTGAATGCAAAAAACGAAAGAAAGAAATATAATAAAGATGTCAACTTGAGCTGGTCTCTTAAATCATCACATTAGAGCCCTTATTCATGCTTGGGGGAAAAGATAATGATGTTTCAAACTCTTAGAAGAGTGTATGTGCTTTACTTTCTAAGACAAAAGTCGGTGGAATACTAGTTTCCATGTTAAAGCTAGAAATTTAGATAATCAGGCAGAGCACATTAATCAGTTGTCAAAATTTTTACTGTAAAGCTAAGGGTCTTAATTTTGTAAAAAAGCATATCTTCAGCTGTCTTAAATTCGGAAAGCTCCCCTATGATACTAAATGCTATTATGTAGTTTACACATGGAGTAACCAAGCCTCCTTGGGACCAGCAACCATCACCTCCTTAGAGGTAAGATTAGCGTTTCTTTCAACTGGATACGTTTATGCTTGATCTTCACTGCATATGCACTTGAGCTATAAAATAGCGTACCATAATAATTTTCCTTTACAATTTTGTGTTTTTTGAAAATGTACAGATCATGCAGTGCGCGGATTTGTATTGTTCTTTTACAAATAGTATTTTTTTTTTAATAATTATGTTTGAGAACTAAACATCACTTTTATTTCAACAATAATTTTTTTGTGGTGAGTCTGAGCTGGATCTGACATACCATCAAGCTTATGTACAAGTAGCTGTTTTGCTCCTTCGCTTCGCTACCAACTTTATTTCCATTGTTTAAAGAAAATTGTGATGTCAAATCTGACTTTTTTTCCCTATCCGTTGAAAGAAGTTCAAGAAGTGAGTTTTACTCCTTTACTTAATGGCGACAATGAGCAATCTATATACTTTCTTATTCAGCCGGGAAAATTGTGCTGTTGATGAAGAAAACATAAGATTGTTCAAAACCAGAAACTAGGTTTTGCCACGGAGAAGTGACATCACGATTATTCCTCCCTATTCTAATACTCTATGACGCACACTTTCAAAACCGCATTTCCTGTGTTTCACATGCTCTAGCTCTGGCCACCGAAGTTTTTTGGTCGAAATAAACGGCCGGGGAGGAAACCTCTCATTATAACTGGAGTGATTTAGACTATTAAGCTCATTACTGTCCATCATAATGTCCTGTTCACACAGAGGTCGCCTTTTGTCTGACAAACTGACATTTGAAATCTCACGACTGAGATAATTGTGTTATTACATACAAATCTCAGCTTATCTCT
Organism: Elysia crispata; assembly: GCA_033675545.1. Lineage (NCBI taxonomy): Eukaryota > Metazoa > Mollusca > Gastropoda > Plakobranchidae > Elysia > Elysia crispata. Next base: position 1,705,943 of record JAWDGP010003066.1, on the reverse strand, counting down.
CGCATGGAATCCTCAATTGTAGACAAGAGAAGTAAGATTAAAATGCAGAGAGTTTACATGGTTCTAACAACATTTATCATTTTTTGAACGTTGTTTGTTTTGTTTTTTTTAACTTTTTGAAAATGGACCTCGGACTGCTACTTACATATGATGACACTTTATTTTTATATAGACTTTACATCTTTCTCTTTTTTATTTTTTTTTTCAATGTTTTTATCAATAAAAAAATTAGTTTTCTTTTGGCGTAATCATTAGGTTGAGGTTAGTTGGTGCTGGACCCACTTAATAGGCGCCTCGCCTATTGTAGCTCAAGTTTTCTTTTTGAATAGTTACCCTACCAGCACCTCTTATCGATACAAGGAACTTGGCGTAGAAATTTTAATTCTTTTTTTCGTGATATTGACAACTAGGAAGATATTTTTAAAATCAATTTGACAATGGAAAAAACAATAATAAATAAATAAAGTAAAAAACAAGAAGCATGGAAAGATTAACGTACAAGTCAAGCCTTTCGTATCTTTACTTTAAAATTTTATACTTTCTCGATTTAACATCTAATAATATATTGCGCGAGAAATTTACGACTTAAGATAATTTATTTTAAACGTAATGAGGCGAAGAGCGATCACGGTTATACGTACAGTATTGTTGAACACATTGCAATATTCTTCAGTTACAATTATCTATTCATAAAAATCTAAGTATTTGAGGTATTAACATTCATCTTGGATACTGAGAGTTCCACTCGTAAAGCGTTTTAGAAAGACTTATGAGAGGATAAACGTTTTTTGATTCTTTTTACACTTTAGTAAAAGTATACGCATCGTGTTAACCTTAGTTTTACTTTTAAAAAAAGTTTTCCTCATGGAAATTTCCACTTCTCGCAAGCATTGTAGATGAGATAACGAGAAAGCAATTCAGCGATGTGAATAACAAGATGTATTCTGAACTGAATTTACATTGAACTTTAAAAATATAAAGTTTCTTTGGAAAAAAAACTGATCCATGTAATGAATAAAGGCTCCGGCGAATGATTTTCTCGATACTTGCAGTGACACAAGGGAGATCAGCAGCACTGACTCCGTGTTTACACAGAGCGGAAGCCATGGCATTCAGAAAAGAATTAAACATTTTTAATATTCTTCTCTTTGTAATTGGTATTCTAGTCCTGGGATTCTTGGAAGTAATTGTGGCTGATCAGGCTCAGGAAAGTGACACGGCAGAAAAGGTAAACATAATGGAAATTAATTATGATACCCTGTCTTTTGAATTACATCAACGGGAATTAAAGTGGTGTCTAGTTTCAACATCTTTTGTTTAGAATTACCGAAATAACACGTGCATAAAAGCTTTTTTTTAATCAAATTTACATAATTTTAAATTCAGAAAAGATTCAAATTGAAAATCTAAGCAATTATTTTGAAAGCAAAATGAATGCAGATTATCTTCTCGTTAAAAACAAGAAATGAAGTTTACACTGTTCGGCCCTATAAATGAAAAAGACCAAATCCTTCAGGCTTGCTAAAGCCTTATATACATACATACATACATATATATATATATATATATATATATATATATATATATATATATATGTATGTGTGTACGTATGTTTGTGTGTTTGTTCTTTATCATACATGCTATTTCTGAAACATAATAGAATTATTTACTTTATAAAGCTGGATAGGTAATAATATATTGCACAGAATGAATTAAATCATGATCAAATTTGATAAACTGATTATCGACCAAAGCATAATTTTTTTTTTTACTTTTAACGGCCTTGTAGGTTTACCTTAAGGTATGTTTACACCAAGAAATTTGAAGCTAGCAACACATTTGGACAGAATTAAACTGAAAAATTTGATTAACGTCAGAACATTTTGTTGAATACTGTTATTTGTTGCAAATTACTTCGTTCATGTATATGTTATAGAGTGTATTATATTCTTCATATTAAACTATGATAAAGATTTATGATTATGCCAATGTAATGTTACAGTTGAATTATCTGATGTCTAAAGTAGACACTCTGGATTCAAAACTAGACGTTGTCGACAATAAGCTGAATGTCCTCCTTGGAGTCCAACAGGAGACTCCAGATGATCACACTAAGGTGAGTTACATCAATTATTAATGGATTTGGATTTTATCAATATGGTTGAAAAATTTGAAAAACAAACAAACAAAAAAACACCCACAAAAAAAAAACACATTTTAAGAGGAATTATAAATCGCTGCTTTGCTACATGCAATGAAACTATAATTTAAAGCTCAACAAATTTATCTGCTTCGTGATTTTTCTATGCCATAATTGTCTCTACTGGTGGCACTTTTATAAATTTCTAATCGTATTTGACACAAAAGGCCAATAACCAAAAACTTTTTTATAATTCTTACTTTCAACATAATTTTCAAGAAAACGATTTCTCAGTTTTTAAAAAAATTCTATTATCGAGCAGAATGTATTTTGCTTCAATAAACTCTGAAGAATGCTAGAGAAGATGCTATTTAAGTCTTACTGAAAACACTTTGAATTAAAAAAAAGCAATCGAAAAAAGATCGATCTACCGCCTTAAGTTATTTGTCTTTTACATAATTCTGCTCAAGGAAACAGTTGCATTAAATGAAAGATGGGAAACGAGCGATTGTCAATCTCGTTTTAATCACAAGACGATAATGATAAGAAATTTGGATGGGTCGGCGGTTCTATTTATCGGGTAAAGTGAAGCCTGTTCATTTTTTTAAAATGCCGTTTACAAATTTTGTCAATAAACCTGACTGTGATCATCATGCGCTTTTGTAATGTGGGACAGTTCCTTACGTACAAATTTTCAAAACATTACCATATTGACACAATTACAGCATCAAGGGTCTTCCAAGCATAAGTATGAATTTTGAAGGTTTCGTTAAGAAGAGTAGTAGAAAATTTAACGTATCATTTCTCTTATTTGATGTCAACTAACGAATTATGCGGGCTGTGCATTTATTCAAAAGCGAACAAAATTTGTTATGTTGAAATGCCTAATTTTCTCATTTTAGTCAACTGATGATCCCGAAAGATAAAAAAGAAAAAAGAAAACTACGAAAAAAATGTGTATTGAGGTCACAGAATATGGCTAAGTTAACGTATTCTATTGTTTCGGATAAAGAAAAAATATTTACAATCTAGGTTGTTGTCTGTAATCTTAACATTATTTATACAGTTGCTTTCCCTCTTAAATGTGTTTTGTTCTAGTCTGGAGAACAAAAGTAAAGTTAAAAATTTGTATCGTCTTTGTGTTTGCGTTCTCCTGCTTTCATCTCAAAAGCAGTTAACTCGACCAGTAACAGATCTACAGATCTCTAGTGTAGCGTTACTGCTCTCCTTTTCACCTCTCAATAAGTTGTTATGCCGCTTGGTTTATATTCTCGATCTGCCCAGCCCGCCTTTGTGTATTATC
>JAWDGP010003066.1:1615000-1700000 GCA_033675545.1 Elysia crispata | reverse complement strand
GTAGTATTATTATTAGTAGTAGTAGTAGTTGTAGAAGTAGTAGTAGTAGTAGTAGTAGTAGTAGTAGTAGTAGTAGTAGTAGTAGTAGTAGTAGTAGTAGTAGTAGTAGTAGTAGTAGTAGTAGTAGTAGTAGTAGTAGTAGTCGCAGCAGCAGCAGAAGAAGAGGTTATAAAGCATGGCTGCTATTGTTCTTAGATTCTCCAGATCCAACAGTGATCAAGCTTGTGTTTCTGCCTATCGTAACCTAGAGTTTAAAATGTTAATAACAACTAGCTCGATTTTTTTACAGTTTCACTAACTTAATTTTTAATTGCACGAGACATGGAACTTTGGAAGTTAAAATTACCCAAGACTATTTTCATAACACTCGATCTCCTCCACAGGCGTCTCTGGTTCCTCCGGACCCTTCGGCCGAGTATCTTCCCAGCGTCCATATATTGTTGAATGGAGTAAATTTGCTTACTCAAGAGTTCAAGCAGTACTTTGAGTGGGATCAGCTTTTTGAAAAACATGAATTGTAAGTTTGAAATGTTCGAGTGCTTTTTTTTCTATGGAATGAATACGACACCAACGTGGAAAGAATAAAATCTTAAAAAAAGACGCAAATTCAATGCGAATCACTTTATTATTATTATTATAATTATTATTATTATTATTATTATTATTATTATTATTATTATTATTATTATTATTATTATTATTATTATTATTATTATTATTTTACTGAGAAGAAGAAGACGAAGAAGGTAACTATTTACCACGAAACTGCGTGGACCCCGCGAAAATCCACGGAACCTCGCGAAACTCCACGTAAAGTTTATGTTTACATTTATGTAAAACTTAAGGTATAACGTTATGTAAAAGTTTATGCATAACATACCGATCCTTAAATAGTCAGTCTTTTCCATCATATTGAAGGATTTTATCATACCTTATGTGCCTTCACGCCATCTGCATTCTTGTAAAAAAAGGTAGATCTAATCTTATTCAACAGAGAGCGAACTTAAATTCATTTGGGTTAAGATCTTTATCTTTCAAGTCCCCAAACTATGGAACAAAGCCACCGATTCAATAAAACGTTTTGTCTCTGTGCTGGACACCATAGCACAAATGTGTGAGAGGTTGGCAAAACCGAACGGGTGTCGCTAGGATCATTTTAGCAAGGGAGCATCTCAAAGATGAAAAATCATTTTTCTAACGATGTTGGGGTTTGGCATGGAAATGTTCTTTATTAACGTTTCCTCTTTTACTTAATTTAAAGAAAAAAAGATAGTTTTTTTATCAGAAATAAAATTATTTTTATTTAATTTATTTTTTCTGAGACTTCTCTGATCTGCAACTCTATAGAGTTTAAAACAAAATTCCAGCGAGTAGATCCAGATCTAGACAAAAAAAACACTACTTAAGACAATCTGTGGGCTCAAACCCGATATTTGTAGGCTACAGCTCTATTACATCTACAATAGAGTCTTCCTATTCTCGTTTTCATATTTGTTAAATTACTAATCTAGATTTAGACCCGAGGCCAAGGCTTCTCGCATGACCTAGGTTACGTAGGTTGGATTCTAGTCTATGACAGCAATAGTCTAGATTCTAGATCTAAATTATATCCGGATCAAGTAGTGTTTTAATTTTTTGCAAAGCTTGGAAGATAGAAAAATTTGCCCATGTAACACGCAGTTGTAAAGATTAACATATATTGTGCTGTTTTGTACATTATACATTTCAACTCAAAAATGTCTGATCTTTTTCAAACTTTGAAGTCTTTTTTCTCGGCTTTGCGTTTTACTGTACCATGAGATAAAATCAGCAATATCCCAGGAATTAATAATGATAAAACCTTAAAAAAAAAAAAATCGCCAAATTGTTCAGAAAAAGCTGTAGAATAGGTCTAAATACTTAATTTAACAAAATGTTATATTTGCCCATGCGGATTTTTTTTCAGAGCTCCCCACACAAATGAAAAGTAAGAAACACTGCTTTATGAACTTTTATTTACAACATATGCAAAATATCATAAGGTAGTGGTAGCATGCCGTTAGTCTATTTTTAGCAGAATTTGACAATCATAAACGAATGAATTTCATCCTAAAAGTGGTGCAAAATAATAATATAACTATCATCATAACTTTTAAAATATTGTTAGTCATATCAAAGGACCAAAATGATAATGAGGATCTGAAATGTCACGAAACGAAAACGTGTTTCATTTCTGAACGGAAACGAAAACGTGTTTCATTTCTGAACGGAAACGAAACAAGAATAAGTTTCATAGATGGCAATAGCTCGTATTTATCAATATCGTATTAATCAATACTTGAAATCAATATTTTAACCACAGATAATATATCAAATGATAATATATCTAACACATTTTGCGGGGTTCCGGGGGGATCCGCGGGGTTTCGCCGTAAATAGTTACCGTTGGAAAAGAATAATAAAAAGAAGAAGAAGAAGAAAAATAATGATAAAGAGGAGGGAAGGAGAAGGAAAAGGGGGAGGGAAAAGATAGAAAAATGTAGGAACGATAACTATAAATAATCTAGAGACTTGCATTAAAGTTTATGTACAATGCTTAAGACAAAAAAAAAAATGAAAAAAAAAATCATTCACACCTAGACTTGGACTTGTATTTTTTAGATTTACTCAAATGATCAATTTTCTCTCTCTCTCTCTCTCTCTCTCTCTCTCTCTCTCTCTCTCTCTCTCTCTCTCTCTCTCTCTCTCTCTCTCTCTCTCTCTCTCTCTCTCTCTCTCTCTCTCTCTCTCTCTCTCTCTCTCTCTCTCTCTCTCTCTCTCTCTCTCTCTCTCTCTCTCTCTCTCTCTCTCTTTCTCTATCTTTCTTTCTTTCTTTCTTCCTGCATTGCTCTCCCTCTAACTCTCTTTGCATATTATGAGCCATGAAAACTATACATTATAATGAGATGGAGACTAGGCGGATAAAAAAATCTATCAACAATACCAAAGCATTGAGATTGTCAACAAAAGAATACACATTCTTCTTTTTTTTTAATCTATGAATATGTTTAATTCGTTTTTTTTTAATTAGGTAGTCCTAATTTACCCTTTTTCTAAGTAATGTGTTTTGTGAGATAAGGAAAAGAAATCTACTTAGCGCTGATATCATTATTTAGAAGAATCCAATAATCCGAACTGACATCAGGTGCCGTAAATAGGCAACCATGATGAAAGAAACAGATATCATAATCTAGCAGTAGGGTCTAACACTTCCGCATAAATTTTTAAAATCAAGTTCATCAAAAAACCTCAAACTGATTCTTTTTCAACGGGAAGGCATGAAAACATTCATGGACTTTTTTAAAAATGAGAATCAACATCAGTAAGTTCAACTTTTAAGGTTATTTCTGTTTTGCGAAAAGATTCAGAATCTAGATCTAGATCTAACTTTTAGTACTAGAGACAACTCTTCTCTTTTTGCGGCTAGTTGTTTGGTTACCGATTAAGTATCCAGAAAATGGGCAGAAAAAATATGATTAGATAAAGTTAAGAAGTCGGATCGGCCAGTACTAGATAAAAAGCTAAATCTACTATGTAAGCTTCTTCACAATTTAGATGTCAATTCAATATAAACAAAATAAGATAAACCACCACTTATGTTCCGTGATAAGAACTCTTGCATCAAATTTTACATTTTAATCTAGATCTACAGTCGATATGAAGATCAAAACCTACGCTGGTACTATTTGATCTTGCGCTCATGATTACTTCTTTGACAGTAAACCGCCCATTACTTGACCCTTTACCAGAGAGGGTCAAAAGAAAAGTTGTAGGCGGATATCTTATTTGTAATTATTTACATCCGCTATAGATCTAGGAATTTCACAAGTTAGTATAAAATCTATATCCTATATCTACATTCGATCGCTAAGTATACCAGTGATGTGTATTACAATTAAGTAAGATTTGGCAAAAAACGAGGGAAGAGGGAGATGCATTTACATGGTTTGAGACAAAACCACGATCTATTCTTTGTTTTCTTTTATTTTCCAGATCAAATTCTCCCGACAAAGTGGAAACATCTATCACTCTGGACACCGCGTCCCAACCTGTGGGTGGCTACCTAATGGTGTCTGTGGATTGTGGCATAGCTGAGGCGACCATCGTCAGAACTGTTCAGGTGAAATCTTTTCGGTTTGATATATTTAAAACAGATTTTAAAATATAAATATGTATTTAATTTATGTGATTTGGCTTTGTCAAAAATGCATTAGTTATACAATTCGGAACACACATTTTAGAATATTTATATCTAGCTAAATTACTACTTTTTATGCCTCTGACAGAGAGCCACATCAATTATGTTGCGTCAATTGGGTTTCGATTTTTGTTCAAATCGATATTAGTCAGTCCTTCGTTATTTTATAGGATCCAATGCTTCACTGTGAAGGGCAGCAGCCTCTTAAATCAAAAGGGATCTTTATTACAATTTAAACTTTCTTCACTGATGCAAAAATTTAAGCCTGACACGCTTAAGGCGGAATTTCCTCTTAATTAATTATATTTTGTTATCTGTTTTATGACAGTATTTCGATCATTGTTTTCACGGTGTCCAAAAAATGTGTTCTTGTGTTATTAAGCGATAATCCTTAATTATTATTTTTCCCCCTCCTTTTTAAAAAAAGAAATTCGTCCTTTTTATTTTCAGGTATTAAGAACGATGGTGGTTCGGCCTTCAGATCAAACAGGACCTTTTCCTCCAGGCTATCTCACGATCATGGATCAAAAATATTTTGGAGAATCTAAAAACGGGAATGAATTAAGGACTTGCAGGTGCGGAGTGTATAAACTTAAGTCGAGATTTCTTGGGAAAATAATAAATTAAAGAATTGTAAAAAAAAAAACTTATCAAATTAAAAAAAAACAACAACAAACACTTTAACAGTTTTCAGTGAGGGACAATTTTCTCGGAAGAAGGCCATATAATAATTAAGAAGGGACATCCATTATGAAACACCTTAGATCAAAATTACTTTTAATTAACACGTCAAGAAATTCAGTTTAGGGTATATAATTTATTATTTAACACTAATTATCGTCACACAATATTATTCACGATTGGCGCAAAAAATATATCCAAATAATTATATCCGACTGAAAAACTCAGATTAGTAAAATGTAGAAAAGTCCTCGGCCATTTCATTTTCACGTTTTGCAGAAAGTTTGGATCGAGAGGAGCAAGTGAAACTGAACTCTCGAATTATATAAAAAGAAAAGAAGAATATCGTTCTATTCATTTGGAATTAATCACAAAAATAGTGGTGATGATTATGATGAATATGATGGTGATGAAATGATAATCATTTAAAGTCGAAAGAATAGTGGCATCTATTTTAGCACTGTTTTTCTCCGGAACCATTATTATCTTTGTTTTCCACATAGAAAATGGAAACAATAGGAAAATGAATTAGAAAAACTTGCCTTGCCAGGATTTTTTTTTTCAGCATTGTTTAATTCCACCTTGCTTAAAACCTGTTATCTGATATCAAAGTTGGAACCTACAAAAATGTTGATAGCTGCTGCCACAAGAAAAGCAATTGAATGGTTTCATCAGTAAAAGGGTCACCTAATACTTATACTGATGTAACTTTTTTTTAAAATCAATCGGGCATTGTCATGTCCTCAAGTTTGTTTCTATTAAATCTTTCATATCGTTCAAACAAGTATAGCCATTGATATAGTCTCTTATTACCATAGATTCAAGAAATCTATATAATGCCTACTGTAATAAAGCCAGTCTCTATCTATTTGTTAGTATCAGTGTTTAGTTGACTAAACATGCAAACATTTATCAAGCATTTGGTTCTGCACAATACGCACCTAACACGCGTCATTCCGACTATTTCTTTTTTGGTCGCCCTAAAAATAGTAATCTATTGCAATAAGACCTGTAATGAGGTGCTCTAATGCGCTAGATGAGTACAGAAACAGAACAAAACAGGTTATGAAAAATATGAACTGCAGCATTATCTTAACGGTAGTCATATTTTGAATAGAGTAATTCTTTTTTAATTATAACTCTAGAGTTGGCAAGGAATGTCAGGTGGGATGCTTCGCGGTGGGAGAGACAGTGTCTCACATCACAGTGAATGAGGTTCTGCCAGATGGAAGTATGGGCCGTGTTCCATCAAAGAAAAAGTGAGTCTTTCTGATGCTTTGCTCCATCTGCTGTCTTTCAATAAAAGTATTCCATATTTGAAGATGTATGAAATATTTGATTTTAAATATTATTCTCTGGTTGCAGTTCAAAATAGACGGATGTCCATCATCAAATCCTACCTTTCACGAAATTCATCTAAAATCATGTCTATAATATCGCGTCGCCGTATAAATAGCTTCAAAGTTTCCAGGAGTATTGGCCTGTATATACTGGTGCATTTTGTTTTCTCTTGTAAAAAGCAGAGGTCCTTGTCTCAAGGTTTTCCTTTCAAATAAAACATTATATGTATGTGGCGGATTCCTTTTGATTGTTTGCCTGTTTGATTGAGCCCATATGCAAGGTGTTCAAATCCTTTTCTGCATTTTGAAAGAAAGTTTGAGCAGGGCAGGGTCGAAAGGTGAGGCACAACCAAAATCGTCCCAATGCTTAGTCCCTGTGATTTTTACACTCTTCCTCACGCTGCCCGAGCTACACGACACCTTTTAGTTACGCAAAACATGTGAGAAACAATACGTTTGTTGCTATAGCTCAGGACATCCTTTGTCTTACATTGCCAAAACTTCATTTTTTCATTTATTGTCAAAGCAAATCTGACATTAGTCTGTTATGCCTTATAATTTATTTTTAAAAATTGATTCGTTATCTTCATTTCTAAAAAGGAAGCTTAATTCATCTTCAGTGTGCTTTAAATTTTCAATAATCTGAGGAAAGGCTGCAAAGTTGTCTGAAGTTTTTACCCTTTGACCACCAACCAATTCATTCCCTTATTTATCTCTCCCCAAGCCCACATCAAATGTTGGACACAATGCAGTCTGTGCAGTGGGAGGTCCAGGCTGAACCTGATGCAGGAGACAGTGATGGTATTATTACGTTCCGGTGTTTAGCCATAGACACTAGAACACAACGGGTGGCCGAAAAGCTAATAGATGTTCAGATTCTAACACCAGGCTCTATAGACAGCGAGAGATCTTATGCGGAGGTGGAAAGTGATCCTGTAAGACGGTTTCTTTTCTTTTTTTTTTTTTTTTGAAAATAAAAAAAAATCTTTAGATTATGAATACATACATTTTTTAAGTTTCCTTCTTCTCTTCTCATTTCCTTTGCCTCTTCTTCTTCTTCTTCTTCTTCTTCTTCTTCTTCTTCTTCTTCTTCTTCTTCTTCTTCTTCTTCTTCTTCTTCTTCTTCTTCTTCTTCTTCTTCTTCTTCTTCTTCTTCTTCTTCTTCTTCTTCTTCTTCTTCTTCTTCCTCTTCTTCCTCTTCTTCTTCTTTTTCTTCTCCTCCTCCTCCTCCTCCTCTTCTTCTTCTTCTTCTTCTCCTCCTCCTCCTCTTCTTCTTCTTCTTCTTCTTCTTCTTCTTCTTCTTCTTCTTCTTCTTCTTCTTCTTCTTCTTCTTCTTCTTCTTCTTCTTCTTCTTCTTCTTCTTCTTCTTCTTCTTCTTCTTCTTCTTCTTCTTCTTCTTCTTCTTCTTCTTCTTCTTCTTCTTCTTCTTCTAAAATATTCATCAACAATGAACGTCGTTTGACTTCGAAATAATTGCCCTTAAATATACAAACTGTGAACCACGTTCTACGAACGGGACTATGGTGTCAGATTGAGGCGGCAAATAGGCTTATAACTGGTCTTGATATCTATCCTCTTACTTGAATTATTCAGATATATGCCTCCACCTAAAAAACTTTACCTAGACTTTAGATATCTCAATAATTCTTATTCTAAACAAAAAAAAATTAGAGACAGGACTTAAATCCTTTTGGAATAAAGGAAATCGACTAATTGTATACTTTCCCCAATATGTTTTAGTTCCTTTTAACCGCTTATTAGTAAGCATTGAATTTTCACATTAAGTGCACAAAAAATGTACTGCCTTGCGAAAATTCTCAGGTGGGTAGATATTTAAAGCTACATTACAATGAAAAATTAAAAAAAAAATTGTAAGTCTAAAAGTAAAATATAGATTTCTTTAGCTGTAGATCTTCACCTTTTTAAATGAGTCTAGCTGCTGTCAATTTCTAGGTCCTTGATCTAGAATCTATGTCGAAGCAAATTTTTAAATTTTTTACTTATTGCTTACACTAAATCATCTAGAATGATCTATCGCAGACAGTTTTAGATCTGCAGCCGCCTACATTGTGTGTGTACTTTTAGTTTTATTTCTGCCTAGCTGTGCTTACAGGAAATAGTTAGCACATTCGCCTTTTTCTCTTAAGAAAATAATAATCACATTTTTGCCTTTAACTTTCAAAAAATAATATTTTACTGAAAAATAATATGACCACTCCAATCGTCAGAGCAATTTACAACTTTATGCCGACTATGACGTTCCTAGCTGGTCTATCAATGCTCGGTTAAATGGTCGTCATTTTTTGCCTAGCTCAATTTGAAATCACGTTTGTGTTAACTCATCTATAAAGCACTATTCATAGATTTATTTGTTTGTATAACAGTATAATTATATTTCTATTTGTGAATTATTTGATTTCTGACTGTCTTTATTTTACTCCTCTGTCTGGTTGTGTACCCATCCATTCATTACGACAGAAGAGACGAACAACTGAACAGACAAATAGTCATGAAACGACATGCAGTTCATTTGCATTTTAACAGTAATTTAATTACAAAATGCTACTAGACAGTTAAAGGTATATTATAGATCACCAATAAAGATCCAAAAGCGCTTGTTTTTTTCACAACATTTGTTATATCTCGCCGAGTCATATTGTAATGCAGTACGCTGAAGACTATGAATCCAGTCCAGGCGTCTAAGATTGCCACAATTCGGAGCCGGATATCTTGGCTAGGCCGGGCATTGCGCGCAGGTACTTTCTCTGGCTGATATCACCAGTATAATCCTGATGAGAAAACATAAAATGCTCTGGATTTGTTGTGTACGTTACATTAGGGATAGGCGCATTCTCAAAAATATGCTCCACGCCGAAGTGGCCGCTTGACACATATTCATCATCTGACAACTTTTCATCTAATTGTGTGGGCTAGAGAAGAAGACTGATCTCACATCAATGAAAGGAACTTAATGAATTCACCAAACTGATTAGAGAATAAGAGGTAGTTTTGGCACTTTGCCAGCCATTCACGATATAAAGATTTGACCCTTGCTGCAAAAAAAACCGAAACCCACATAAAGATATTTTAGTTTCAGCCGCCGCTGCTCACTTCAAACAGCATATGTTATTCATAGTCACTAACTAAATCGCAGCAGTCAATTACTTAATTTCAAGCTTTCCTACACTTTCTAAAAGTATAGTAGTGAAACGCCATTTTTCTTCTTTCTTTGACCATTGTGATCAATTATGAAATGGCTTTTGTTTTCAATCGTTTCTTCCACTTACAGGAGGACACAAACCAACGAAGGGTCACCCTGAACTGTGCCGTAAGCGGAAGGCCCCTGCCCGAGGTTATATTCTATGGCGGAACTGATGATATCCTAGGCATTGGCAACTTATCAGTCGCATCTGATACAGTCTACCACACAGGGCAAAACGAGGGCATAGCGCAAAAGGTCTATACCATTAGCACCGATGAACTGGAAGCTATCAGAACGGGCCAATCCGTGGGATTTAGCTGTGATATTTTCTTAGATTACAATGAAGGTTCGGAGAGTTACCAGTTTGACCTATCTGACACCGATCTTTAATCGATTGAGTATGTTAGCTACTCACTTTGTGAATCACTTGAGTTGCTTGCAATAAGATAATCAATGTAACATTTCAAAGGAAAATAAACTTCAGATGAAGGAGAATCTATGTATTGTTCAAGATTGAATGTTTTTTCTAAAACTATAAACTGACCCAAAAAGTAAAGAGAGACATAATCACAGAGAGTCACTCTTTCTATTCCTCTCTCTCTCTCTCTCTCTCTCTCTCTCTCTCTCTCTCTCTCTCTCTCTATATATATATATATATATATATATATATATATATCTATCTATCTATCTATCTATCTATCTATCTATCTATCTATATATATATATATATATATATATATATATATATATATATATAGAGAGAGAGAGAGAGAGAGAGAGAGAGAGAGAGAGAGAGAGAGAGAGAGAGAGATAGTCGTGGACTGCATGACTAGGTCGTGGACTGCATGACTAGGTAGGACAATTTTTCATATATACCGTGCTCCTTAATTGTCGAGCACTGTTTTTCTTATGTCATTAGACACACAACTATCTATCTATCTATCTATCAATCACTCTCTCTCTCTCTCTCTCTCTCTCTCTCTCTCTCTCTCTCTCTCTCTCTTTCTCTCTCTCTCTCTTTCTCTCTATACATATCTAGCTATCTGCCTGTGTCAAGCTCTATTCAGGTGAGCCAGTTCTGCGTGCAGTGAACTCAAGAGCAGCGCATTTACAGTTCAAGTAAGTGATAAAATACTGCAGAAATAAAGAAAACGAAGAAACAGAGAGTGTATTCAGTTACTGGTAGCACGAAGTGGTGCAACCCACAATTTAACAAAATGTTACCGGTTAATAAAGCATACACCTTTATTATATATGATTGTGAAACTCTTTTCAAAGGCCCACACAATGAGTAAAATCGTCAACAGCGAAAGTTAGCTACCCTGCCTACCGAATGTTAAAACAAAAGGGAATCATATCAAGTATATACTGCAAGCAAACGACATTGACAAACGTACATCACAGTATTGATTTTTTTTTTTAAAAACCCTACTCTGCAAGTTTTCAGCAATGAGAGGGGGGTCCTATGACAGTAATTTTCTAACAAAATATGTAATTTGCAAAGCAGCAGTTACAGAGGTAGAACCAAAGAAGCATGGAATATATGAGATAAGCAGATAAGTTCAAAACGGGATATATCTTGAATAAATCGTTATTTAGATTAAAGACATTAAATGAGCATAATAGGATCTAAAAAGCAACAGCACTGGTAATAACATAGGATAAGAACGATTAAAAAAAACTGACGTCAGACGAGAGAATGTGTTAGACAAAAAGTTTCAGGTTTTGAAAAATGCGTTATGTTTAAACCGCTGGAGAGAGATTTTCTTGTATTGAGTGCATCAAAACCTTCCTGATACCGAACGTAACAAGGAAGCCAGTTCTTAACTTTCGTTTTTTTATCCTGTTTCTTTTTTGCCGGTAGTTTTTGCTGATTTTGTTGGGGTTTTTTTTACAGTCAGAATCAATCTAGAGAAAAATGATACTTGTAGTGATAAAGATGAGCATGAGTTCATCTTTTTAGTCCCAAAATCAGACAATAGAACATAAACAATAAAATATTACTAACATTTTGATGGTTTTTAATAATGATAAATTGAATGAGAGAAAAATAGAGAGAGAGGATGTTGGCGGTGATGGTTGTGGTGATGAGAAAGAAGGTAATTATTATAGTGATCAGGAAGATTACGATGCTGAGGATGATAATAATGATGACGATGAGGATGATCATGATAATGAGGATGATAATGAAAAGGAGGAGAAATAACTAATTTGGTAATAAGCACAAAATAAGCAAAGGAATATAATGCGGTAAAATTTAATCACATTTAGAGTGTGAGGCAAAATGAGTATTTAATTCTGAACTGAAACGATTGTGTCACAGGTAAAATAATATGCCCAAAACATGAAGAAAATTTCACATTGGCGAGTTCTTACTATATTTAACTTTATAGAAAAATTAGGAAGCGCCATCGTGGAAAAATTTCAAAACGTATGCGCAAGAAATAACGATCCCTTACAAAGGTAAGAGCTGCTTAGGTTATGTTTGGATTCTAGACCTATGTAATCGGAAAAAGATTGATAAGTTTTATAGCAGTTAGAATATCTAGTATGTGGCACTCTTGCAGAAATCTGCTGTTGATGATATGAAACTTTTAGAAAGAGAAGGAAGATTTACACAAAGATTTATCATGGTCTTATTCGACTTAGTCATTCCTTCTTATTTCCAGACTAGTTTGATCTCATCCAACTCATATCATTGGCTCCTTTCCTCTTGCTTTTATGCGGGCGTCTTTGAAAGGTTCTTTTAAGCTATGTCAAAGCTTACTTATTTCATCGATAAGTATTGTCCATTTTGTTCACTAGGCTACGACTACAATGATGATGAGGAGGAAGAAAAAAATGATTATGATGTAACAAAGGGAATAAGATGATTCATGCTTGATTGATGATATCTTTGTTTATCCTATTCACTAAGTAAAGATTTCGCAACAGGCTCATTATTGTAGAGCATAAAGAGCGATCCACAAATGCAGGTTATATCGAAAAGTTTTTCAAAGACTCTGACGCTGCAGTTAAGAAAATAATAATAAAATGATTTTAAAAATCTGTTCAATTCCCCTAAAAAATCAAAGGATCCTCATGTGTCCTTCAATCAGTCAGCCATTATTTCCTAACGTTTCTGGAAAAAAAATCAAAGGCATGGAATCCGACGCAATTTTAGTAGCAGCATAAAGAGGCTTCGAAATGAACCTAACGGTACGTAATTACGAGGGAAACTTTACTACAAAGCTTTTATTTCTAATCTGGAAATGAATTTTGGAAGACCTCAAATTAGCCTCAGTTGATGCAAAAACAAACAAAAAATTCATAGATTCCACCCACTCGCATTAACTCATTGGGGCCTATTTGTTAGACACAAATCATTTGTTGCACATGTCTCTACCTATATAAGACGTGCGTTGCAGTCTACCGGCAAGAGTTCAAAGTGGAGTGAAATGTATAATCTGCAAATGCAGCATATGGCTTCCAATTGTGCTTTGGCATTTAGAAACAAAAAAAAAAAGCACACTACCCAACTGTATAAAAATATCTGCTGATTATAGAATTTATTCCGAATAAATTACGATTTCTCAAACATGCTGCTAATGAATATCTGTTGCCAAGTCTGTTGGAAAATATATTTAACTTGTTAAGGCTTTTGATAAAGTCATGTCTCTTGCTCAATTCGGTGAACTATTCCGCCCAACGAGGAACTCTAGAGAAGGGCATAATAAGAACGGTTTTGGTATATTTTAGCACATGGCATAACTAGCCACACTCTGAGAGGCAATAATGCTGAAATTATAATACTTGACACGTACCTTAGGTTAAACGTTTCACCATCGCACCAACCATTTAGCCTATTATACTCATCAGGGACCATTATGCTCAGATAACAGAGGTCGCAGATAAAGAGGAGTGAACTACCATTTTGTATGTGCCATCAACTTTATTGAGATTGTTCTTACAATGGTAATAGGCTGCCAAAGCTTTTTGACAATGTTTTGCAACCAGAATTCACTTTTTGGGGTAACCTCAATTACTCCTAAAAAAACAACTGAAAATTACTGTTATTCTTTACTAGAAAAGGTTGGGTTTTTTTTTCAGTCTTAAAACATTAACTCTATCAGCACTGTGGCTGAATATACGAAACAAATGTTCTCTTTACAGTCAATCAAAAGGCTTAAGACTATTAAAAGGCCATTAATATATGATTATACGCAGTCGAAATCATAATTCAGTTTTACTTCTAATCATTTTTAATTTCTTAGACTTTTCTCGGCTTTGTTGAGCCTCCATTTCTGGCAAATTTTGTAATAAAAACAAAAGAATAAATCTATTGTCATTGTCTAAATTACATGACTTGACATCTTTTTTAATTTAGTTTTAAGGAAAGTCCTTGAGTCGTTGTTACTTGTGTTTTTGTCGGATTACTAATTGATATTCCGTTCGCGATGTTATCTGTGTTCTGTCCGTGTGGTTATTTCAATTAAAATAAGGAATTAAAGGAAGAGCATCATTGTGGTAATCCATCTAGTCCTTCATGATTGAAGTCAACACTACTGCATCCGATATGGAGCCCGCGCTAAGTCATGTAATTTAAAGCAAGTAGAAAGTAAAAAAAACTTAAATAGTTACGTGTTTATTGGTTGCTACTGTAGTCGTTAGTATTACCATTTCAAAACTTTTCTTTTTTAAACAGGGTCTTTTGATTGTTTCTTTTTTTTTTCTTTTAGAAAAAGAAAGCCTTTAAAAAGAAAAAAAAAGAAATATGAAAGCATTACTTGAAGTTTTGGCACAATCTTTTAGTGCCCCGGCCGTAGTAAACTCGGATAAAAAAAGGGAATCCATTTTTATTCAAAGATATTAGCACTCAGGTTTTAGTTTTTGATGTACAAATAGAAAACTAGTATTTTGTTTTGAAAAATTTGTTTCGCTGTTGGTATGTAAAAGAATGGGAAGTTTGTTTCACTTGTTTGTTTGTTGTTGTTTTTAAGTGTTGTTGCTGTGAGACAATAAGGTCTCTTTTTTCTGTTAGCTAATTCTTTTTTTGTTTTCGTCTCCTAATGTTTTTTCATCCTTTAGCTGTCATCAACAGAACTCAGGGGATCAGACAGTGCTATGAAAGGTCAATGTGATAGAGCCTGGGCTGTGTAAAGCAACCGTTGAGGAAAGCAAATCACCTAACTGACAGCATTCACCACTCAATGATTTCAGGCCGGCGGAAATTTTGTAAACCCTTCCTGCAGTTTTGCCCTGCTTAAAACAAAATAAGAATTTTTATAACCTTGACTCATGTATTGCTATAAGGCTAATGTGCGAAGATCATTCTTTGGTTCTCTCAAGGATATCATTTATATGTTTCTTTAAACGATGACTTTTCCTTTTCGAAACAAATCTAGCCAATTGTTTAACAGAAATTATGGCACAAATTCAATAATAAAAAAGATGGTATAAAATAGTTCAAAGCCTTCTCTTATTTAATTGTTTGAGCTGTGTATATTGAGTTATCAAAGACAAGCATTATGTGAAAAATGCTTGGTTACCAACGTACCTGTCACTGAAAACCTTACATTTAAATATTCCAAGCCAGACATTCTTGTTATCTTTTTTATCTGTTTCATTATCTCCCAAACTTTTAAGATAGCAAGTTTACTGAATGCCCACTATGACTATAGATTATTTTTTTATGAAAAGATGTTTTCACAAAATATTGACAAATCGACGAGCTCTTCTCATTCTATCTTAGCTAAAATTGATCCATATGTTTCGAAATTACAATCGTCATTAATCTGTATTTATACTCAGCTTGTTTTATGCCACATAACTTGTGTCGAAGGAAAAAAATTATGTTCGGAATTATGTTACCCAATTTTTTTTTTGAGTGCTACAGTTGAAGTTAGAAGCGCACGATCATGTCTGCGTGGAAAACGGATTCATTAGAAACATTTACGTTGCCTCAAACTCAGAATGGAAAATCATTATAAAAGTCCTATTGATTGCCTTATAAAAAAAATGAATTTCATACTATCATCATAACAGATCCAGTAAATTGTCGTTGAACATTTTTTTTTTAACCTTGTAATATTTTAGTAGTAAGAACGTGTCACCAGATATTCCCGGACGTTCCTAGGTAAAAAAAAAAAAGTCGTGATCATCAGCTTATATTTATTGCACAGAAATCGTTTTTTTTTTTCTAATCTTCTTTTTTCTTCAATTTATGAGAAAGGGATTTTGGATGTCAAGTTTCTAGCATGAATGCATTTTTAAAGGTATATTTCAAGAAATGAGGTCAATTAATATAATATTTACTAGAAGTTAATAATAATTGGCCAGTTTGAGGACAAAGCGTTATTTGTCAATACAGGCATACGTACTCCAGTCTACATCGAAACCAATTGCTACTTAATTGCTTTGTTTGGATCTTGCGAAGCAAACATAGTCATGGGGAGTTTTAGGCTCCCGGCAAGCCAAATATATAAGTCTGCGTAGATGAGACCTAACCCCCATTACCAGACAGCCCAAGTTGAACTCCTGAACCTCTTAGCTGTCACACCAGCGCTCTATCTAAGCCTATTGAACTTATTGCGTTTTAGGTTTTATTCCGTAAATAAATGGTAGACAAGGAATTTCCATTCTTTTTATTTTATTATTTTCAAAAAATAAAGAATTAAGATTTAGGACTAGTTTTAATAAATCATCTATATTATTTTACATGGCATCATTTATTTAGATCGAAATTAAGATGTAAAAGACTTACGTTATCTGGATAAGTATTGTAAATATAAAGTATACTAAGAAACCGAAATTTGGCACCGAAAGATGATAAGCTGTGACTTGCTTTAGATTAACTATCTTGATGATCACTTGCGCTGGTTTTTAAAATTCAGTGAATGGGCAGAGCAGTCGTGCAATCTGATCCAGTTTCTGCACCAGTCAAAGTGTGTTTCGGACATTGCACAATACTGACCCCTGACAATTATGTGATGTTCGTCATAATATTGCCCACCGCTTTTCCGAAGTCCCATGTACAATGTTTTTTTTCTCATTGAGGTGAAAATTGAAGAAAAAAATTAGAGCTGTGGATCAGAGCAAAAATGAGAATATCATGATGATAAACAAATACATCACTTTCGGTTTCATCTCCTTTACTACGGGATAACAAACTTTTCAGACACGCTGTCGAGATTTTTCGATAAACGAACTAGATGTACAAAGTGGAAAGAAAAACTTATCCACGTAATACACACAAAGGCACTGGGAGGCTTTATGTAGGCTCTTTGTTCATTCAGTAACAGGAGAGCAGACTGTGCACTGTGAAAATAGATTTAGAATTAGGTCTACAGCTTTAAACTTGTCCTGGTGTAAAGTAAAAAAAAATGTTTTTCAAAGTGATACGAAATTCCAAATGTTATTTAGTTGTTAGCGTCTTTGTGCTCTTATGTTTTACGCAGAGATCTATAGGGCATCGTGCAGAAGATGCGGACATTTCCCAGACGGTAAGTTTTAGTCTTGTTCTAAAAATACATTTAAATACTGTTTACAAAATGAATTTTTTTTTTTATGTTAACAATGTGATGATTTTCTCTCTCTCTCTCTCTCTCTCTCTCTCTCTCTCTCTCTCTCTCTCTCTCTCTCTCTCTCTCTCTCTATCTCTCTCTCTCTCTCTCTCTCTCTCTCTCTCTCTCTCTCTCTCTCTCTCTCTCTCTCTCTCTCTCTCTCTCTCTCTTTCTCGATCTTCTTAAAAGTAAAATCTTCAGCTGGATGGATTGAAAATTAATTTCTAGTATTTTTTAAATACATTTACTAGCCGTAAAATTTAGCGTTAACTTACCTTGAGAAGGCTTAGAGGATATTAAACACTTTAAAACTCCTTGTTTTATCAGAACATTCAATTGCTGCTGGTTTTTTTTGTTTGTTTGTTTGTTTTTTTGTTTTTTGGTTTTTTGGTTTTTATTGTTGTAGTATTTTTTTTTATTTTGTTCTGCTTTAACTTATTTCAGTTTTAGCATGCTGTTTCATTTTAATTATTTATTACAATTTGTACAGAGATGCGTAATTTTAATCCTAAAGCCCCAGTATATTCATCAAAACAAACGGTTTTTTTAGTTGAATTACCTGAGGACCAAAGTGGACACGCTCGACTCAAAGCTTGACATCCTCCTGGGTGGAGCGGAGGAATCTACAGAGAACAACACATCGATAGAGGTAAGATGAAACAGGATTATCTTGCGACAGGACAATGTTTAACTGTTATAGTTTTCAGATATTAAAACAGTCTAACCAATGGTAACCTAATATAAATGAGTGTGTGTGTATATATATATATATAAATATATATATATAAAATATATGTGTGTATAGATAATATATATATATGCACATATTTGTGTGTGTGCGTTTAAGTGTGCGAGTTTTCTTGTCTTTTGTTTATTTATTTTTGATTTGTTTATTTTTTTAAAACTCCGATCAAGTTCAAGCCCAGACAGCTAAATTCACCCTATCTGCTAACAAATTTCAATGTATATCATAGAAAGTACGATTTTTTTACCACAAAATAATTAAATCTATCAAACAGTTAAATAAAGAAGTTAAGAAACTGCAGTTAGAAAACCTGAATCTTTATCATTGAGATAAAATAGAAAAATGGAAAGAGGTTAGAGAGTTAAGCTTTTGCCACTGTCTTGTGCCAGGCATAACAAATTTCAGTAACTTTAATCAATTCTTTTAATGTAATTTGGCTCTTAACTTAGTAAAAGAAAGATAGAATAGCCACGCTTTCCATGATCATTCCGAAAAGGGGAGAAAACAACATATTTTTTGCGTTCCCTCATCACATTGATGTTGGCAATGATTAATATTTCAGAACTGATGTGCTTTGCCCTATGAGTGTCCGCTAAATATGTAACATTTCTATATAAATCAACATTACTACAAAACTACGAGTAGATGATGATAGATAAGTCAAGAGAACCATAGAAAATTAACCCATGACCTTTCTGTGTTAATCAGTTTTCACTAAAGCTGCAAACCTTCTTGTTTACCCTCTCAATTTTTGTGAAGCTTGATGCCTTAGTGACCAATCAAGTTGATTGTGCAGCGTGCGTAAAGGTCAGTTGAGACCCTTTCTTCAGGGCCGATAGCGTACCGCGGGGATTTTTTAGGTTTGCATAATTATGTCATCAAAACATTATGACCATAGTTGTACATACACTTAGGAATAGAAGATTGGTTTGAAAATTACTGAACAAATGACTGTATTGAATTAAATCTCATTAGGTGGATGTTTAATGGAG
Organism: Elysia crispata; assembly: GCA_033675545.1. Lineage (NCBI taxonomy): Eukaryota > Metazoa > Mollusca > Gastropoda > Plakobranchidae > Elysia > Elysia crispata. The sequence goes on along the minus strand of JAWDGP010003066.1, from coordinate 1,681,283 downwards.
ACAGAAATAAGTTTATTGTAGTTATGATATAAAATTATCTTTAAGCTTTGCTCGTTTACAACATAATATCGGAAGGACTCCGTGGAAGAAGGCGTGGAGGAAGTCACAGTCACAGTCGGAGATGTCAAGCCAGTCCAGCTGATCTCGGCACAGAGGATTCCATTTAATCAAGGAAGTAAAAACAGGTTCATCATACGCTTGAAAAATACCAGTGATGGCCAGATCAATTATCGTATCTTTGGTGATGGGGATGTGAGAGGTATGTATTAACTTGTAGGTGAAAAGATTGGACATTTAAGACAGATTGAAAAAAAATTCTGAATGTAAAGAAAATATTTTTTGAAAAAGAAAAAAAAAATCTTTGTCAACTTTAAATTATAGATGTAATTTCTGAAAATCAAAGAAACTGAAACAGACATTGGTTTCTGAATAAAATTGGTTATAAAGGCCAGCGCTTAAATATAATTTCAAGACATAATTACTGGTAATAGAAAGAATATAGTAATAAAGCATTCACTTACTTAAACTGAAAAAAATGCAAAACCTGAGTGACGTATGAAAGAAAAAAAAAAAACAATTTCTCACTGTAACTTATTACAAAAGATGTAGGAAAGAAAAGAAATATCACCGAATTTAAAATTAAAAACGTTTCACGTTTATTGTGAGTACGACCTTGTCTGGTTTACATTAATGATAATTTTTACAAATCCTCGAAATGCCATAAACAAAGGGTTTAAGACAGTTCTGAAGTAGGGCTATTAGATTTATATACACAAAAATTGTAACAGATAGGAAAGGGTCTTGTTTGTATTCTTAGTATGTATGTCTTCCGACATGCACGGTTGACTAGGTTTTGAGATGCTTTCCTCTCTCTTTTCATCTAGATCTTTGTTGAAACCATGATGAAGTGTTTAAGGTCTACTCTTGCAATAATTTAGCCTTTTATATATATATATATATATATATATATATATATATATATATATACATATATATATTATGTGTGTATTTTTTTATTTTATTTCTTTTTTTTAACTTATTTCCATTTTCTTAAAAGCACCCGATGACGTTGCAGAGGAGTCAAATGGTGTTTTGGCCGTGGGTTTTAACGTCACCATTGGTCACCATAATGGGAAGCTCTTCTTTCAAGCTATCGATTTGGATTATGAGTAAGTATTTTAGGATCTATGACTTGATCTGTCCTTAATGCCTTTTTGTGGGTTTTAAAGATCTCGGTAAATGCACGCAAAAAAAATTCAAAGTTTGCAGTTTCTCCGCAGCAGAATTTGGAATCACATCTAGGAGGATTTGTAAAGGAAACTTATTTGTGGAGGACGAGAAAGAAAGTGAAATGTATATTTATTAAAATCACAGAAAGAGTCCATGGGAAGCAGAGTGAGAGTGAGAGAGTGTGATTGACAGACAGAGACAGAGACAGAGACAGAGACACAGAGAGAGAGAGAGAGAGAGAGAGAGAGAGAGAGAGAGAGCGAGAGCGTGTGTGATTAAGAGAGAGAGAGAGAGAGTGATTAAGAGAGAGAGAGAGAGAGAGAGAGAGAGAGAGAGAGAGAGAGAGAGAGAGAGAGAGAGAGTGAGAGATACTTATATGCCATGATGCTAAAATTCATTTCCAAATTTCTTTTTTCAGAAACGGCATGACGTTGATTCTTAAAAACATTTTGTCAGACCCGACAACTCAAAACCTTGAAGACGCTCACATACCATTACTAGAAATCAGTCCGGCTAAAGAAGCTGTCTACGATCCAGGGCACAACATCACAGTGACGGTAGGGGGCATCAGATTTAAAAAACAGATTATTTGAACTAGGTTTGCAGGCATCTTTCATTGTGACAGATCGGTATAGAAGGCAAACTAAAACTATAGTCATTTCTACTACTACTACTACTACTACTACTACTACTACTACTACTACTACTACTATTACTACCACTACTACGCCTACTACTACGCCTACTACTACTACTACTACTACTACTACTACTACTACTACTACTACTACTACTACTACTACTACTACTACTACTACTACTACTACTACTACTACTACTACTACTCCTACTACTACTACTACTAATACTACTAATACTACTACGCCTACTACTACTACTACTACTACTACTACGCCTACTACTACTACTACTACTACTACTACTACTACTACTACTACTACTACTACCACTACTACTACCACTACGACTACAGCTACTACAGCTGCTACAGCTACAACTTCTGCCGTTGAAGTTTGAATATTACTTAAGTGTTTGCCTTTTCGTCAAGCAAGAAGAGAGTTTTCTACTTTTTGTCTTGCATATGTTTATATTAGCTCGCCTGCTTGTCTTGCAATCACGGACGTATTAGAGATTCATGCAGAATAACATTCTCATTTCTAAATGCAGCCTCAATATCGATTTTCACTTATTCCATATCTGGGTTTCATTTTCTCATCATTAATTTGAAATTGAGATGTATTGGTAGGAGCTGTTATGTAGTTTGAGATTCTGCACATTTTATTTCTATAGCAATTAGGCCTGCGAGAGATTGAGTCGAAAAGAAATAGCTTTATAGAAACTTAAAAATCGATTTTTTTTTATTTATTAATATAACTAATCCTTTTACAGATTTGTAACCTATACGATAGATAGTTACCAATTGCACTTTTCTCCTCTAGGCTACTCTACGTTCAAGTGATCTACCTGCTGACGATCTTACCGGCTTAGATAAAATTTTCAGTGGATTAGACCTGAGCAGCAGAGAATTCAAACGGTTCTGGTCGAGTGACCTGATGTTCGATACATATGTTCAGTAAGGATTAACTCCTAAGTTTTCTTTTCCGAGAATAACATATGTGTGTGTATGAGAGAGAGAGAGAGAGAGAGAGAGAGAGAGAGAGAGAGAGAGAGAGAGAGAGAGAGAGAGAGAGAGAGAGAGAGAGAGAGAGAGAGAGAGGGAGGGAGGGAGAAGGTTGGGGATTATTGGAAAGAGGTATAATTATTCTGTGAGGAAAGTTACAGTCTTAAGTGTAAGAAGGGTCTAAGAGAGTGTGAAAAAAGGAAATACATGTAGGCCTGGATTGGTAGAGCAAAACAGTGAATAAGTCCATTGCTAGATATTGTATAATAGTTGCATAGATACAGATGAATAGAATAAAAATAGAGGAATAGATAAAGAGATGGGGTATTGATACCAGCTGGGTTGTGGAAAAGATAGGTGTAGATAATTATATAGAAATAGATCGAAAGATAAATAGAAAGATGGGTAGCTCTTGGCTTCTAACCGAGATTAAACCAACTGCCTTGCATGACGGCGACCACTTGAATGGAAGCCACCCGGCTTGAGCTAGAATAGAACCATTGTTCAGATCCTATTTTGAAATTGGGCAAAATCTTTTTTTTTTTTTTTTCTTTAGCCCAGGAGAAGCTGGCAAAGCCGAAGAATCCTATACGATGAATACGGCCAACCACGCTGTGGGTGGATTCCTGAGTGTGTATACCCGGATCGACATCAATGAAGGGACAGTTGTCATCTCTGCTCAGGTTGGATGATTTTTCTGCTTTGTTTTGTTCCACTTTAAACTATGTTCATTTTCTTCTCCTTGAAGACCTGGTTATGATTGTTTTTGAAACATAAATTACACTCTGATCTTAGCCACGGACACCTTTATGGTCGCTATTAGTGTCTGACTCATGGAAAGTAAAACTGGTTAATTTTGACTCCAGAGACAATGACCAAGTAGGATGTCAATGTAACGTTTTAAGATGGCTGAATAAAATATAGGTAGTGTTGTCAATTGTCAGTATGATTAAACGGTACTCAAAAATGTTAAAAAGTCGGAGATATGCTGAATTTGACTTGCCTTACATGTACGGTCTTTTTTTATCTGGTATAAATGAGTTTCAATGCATGCAATTAATAATAACAAAAAAAATTCGCCGTGTTCTTATTGTTTCAGCCGCTGAGATCTATAGTGGTGCGACCATCCAACCAAACAGGACCGTTTCCACCAGGATATCTCGGTTTCATAAATGAGGAACATCATCAACAATCTACAAGAGGCAACGAGTTGAGAACATGCAGGTCAGTCACCTGTTTTTCAACGCAATGAGCAGTTTTTCACGTTTCGCATTTTTTTTTTTTTGTGGTCCGCCATGTTACAATTGTACTTTTCATCGACAGGTAACATTCAAATTTTATTTGAGCCTCGTTTGTTCTCAAGTAGTACACATTTGGATTTCAATTTCAAAGAAAATCTATTTTATTGGCGTATCAGTGTTTTTGTTACTTGTTTTAACTATTTTGCAGCATCATGGGTAGTCAATGTAAGCCACAGATACCAATCTGTGCATTCACTTTGAAAAAGATCAAACACCATAGGGAAACGCCGCTAGCTCTGAGGCAACTCTTCTTGTAATTTAAAATCCAACATTTCTAACTTATTGTAGAATATTTTCTGTTCATCTCACCAATTATCAGACAAAGGATCATTGAGAATGTCAATGAAACCTCCGGACATTGTTTTGGGCGAAGTTTCCAAGCAGCTTTTCTCTATTTTAGATAAAATTATTTTTTTTAAAAATGACATAATAAAAACAATTTAAATTATAGTACAAAAACATGTCCCTCGCCTCAGTATGAGACAAATAAAAATAAAATCAAATGTGTTTGTTATTCTAAAACATGTACTTGACTAACAATGTCCAGACCCAATGATGAATGTTGGATCCACTGTTACGCTATAGGGGAGACCGTAACCAGCGTCACCGTCATTAGGGTCCTCCCAGATGGTAGTATGGGTTATGTCCCCTCAGCCAGAAGGTAAGTTCGTATTGGCTTGTTCTTCACATTTTTTTTTCAATGTATTCATTATTTGGAAGGATGGGAGAGCAGTCATTTGGTCATAAAAAAAATTCACATCTCATAATCTTCATTCCCCACCCTATCTCTCTCTCTCTCTCTCTCTCTCTCTCTCTCTCTCTCTCTCTCTCTCTCTCTCTCTCTCTCTCTCTCTCTCTCTCTCTCTCTCTCTCTCTCTCTCTCTATCTATCTATCTATCTATCTATCTATCTCTCTCACACACAGACACACATTGTAACTATCTATCTATCTATCTATCTTTCACTCTCTATCTGTCTCTATTTCTATTTCTTTCTCTTTCTCTCTTTGTGCCTAATACTCTTCCTTTCTCATACTCTCTTTATTGCTCTCCTCGTATTATATCTATCTATCTGACTGTCTTTCTTATTATTTCGTTCTCTTTGCTCCTCTCTTTCCATCTATGTCAAATAATGGTCCATTTCTTCCTTTGATCTCTTTCTCTTGTTGATCTGACTCTTTTTCCTCTCCTTTTCTGTCTTTAGGCCAGCTCAGTATCTTTACCTGTTTTCTTCCTTTTTTTCTTCCATATATTATCTATTTACATGTATTTCTCTTTCTCTTTCTATTCTTGTCTCTCTTTCTTTTCCTATGAAACCATTGACCTATCTAATTAACTATTGCCTTGCCCGAATTCATCTTTTATTTTTTCTATCTTTTTATGCGTCTCTCTGTTTTCCTTACCTATTTATATATCGCCTTAATAACTTTAAAAAAATTATTTTTTTTTTGTTATATATAAACAATCGTATGCTACAGTTTGGAATACGTGCACAACTAATCGTAAGAACTGTTTTCACTTAATCATTTGATCTACCTTTAACCAGTGGACCCATCAATGTATTTAAAATGTTTAAACCTATATAACTCAGTTCTACCGATCAATGGAACCTTCTTCCCATCTTGTCCAGCCCCCCTCAGTTAATGAGCACAATGCATTCCGTGCAGTGGAAGTTCGAGCCTCACCCTGAAACCTTGGAGAGTGACGGTATCACAACATTCATGTGCTCAGCCCGTAACGAAAATACGGGCCAGGTGGCTGTCAAGCTAGTGGACGTGCTTGCAGCGACAGAGGGCAGCATTGACAGTGAAAGATCCTCTGTGCAGGTGGAAGCTAATCCCGTAAGAGACCTCCTTCTTCATTATAGTTTTGCCTTCTCTTGTATTATTATTATTATTATTATTATTATTATTATTATTATTATTATTATTATTATTATTATTATTATTATTATTATTATTATTATTATCATCATCATCATCATCATCGTCATTATTATTATTATTATTATTATTATTATTATTATTATTATTATTATTATTATTATTATTATTATTATTATCATCATCATCATCATCATCATCATTATTATTATTATTATTATTATTATTATTATTATTATTATTATTATTATTATTATTATTATTATTATTATTATTATTATTATTATTATTATCATAATCATCATCATCATCGTCATTATTATTATTATTATTATTGTTATTATTATTATTATTGTTATTATTATTATTATTATTATTATTATTATTATTATTATTATTATTATTATTATTATTATTATTATTATTATTATTATTACTATCGTCATCATCATCATTGTCATTAAGATTATGATTGTTTTTTTATTTAGTTGTTGCTCTGTTTATGTTCTTATAATTACTTACTCCTTTTTCCTTCTCTCTGTGTAGGAATCTATTCATAGTGTTTTCACCTTAATGTTTTTGATTTGCTAGTTCTATCGCCTGGGTTTTATATACAGTAGATGGTTTATTTATTTTATATTTTGTAAAAGTGAGTAGGATAATTTGCAGATTTTTATCCCTGCAAAACAAGATTTATAGTTATAGAGCGTTTTGTGCTCTTTGATCGGATAGTTGCGGCACGAACCACCGTAGATAAATCATTGATCTCATGATTGTAATTGAATTTTTAACCACACTGTTTATTCCATTGAGAGAATACTGATAGACTTCGGAACAAGAGTTTAGAGTAATTGAAAGTGCCCTCCTCTCAGGAATATCTGATTAGTTCATGTCCAGTATAATTTTGTGTATCATTTTCAGTTTATCAGTTAGCTCAACTCTTGTTTTTTCCATTTGATTTTTTTCCCTACGTTAAACTTTCGGTAAGGTCCTTTATTCTTTCACCCTAACATTGACTTACCACAGAGTTTTACACTATCCAAAAAGAGTTTAAAATTCATTAGGAAATTTTCTCAAATAATGTAGATCCAACCTAAGTGTCTAGATCTATTTATGAGAGAAAATTTCAAATATAAAAGATATGTTGATAAATTATACCAAAAGTGCTATATCATATTTATGTTAATGTCCACATAGTATAATCATAACTTTTATGATCATTTAGTTTTTGCTACGTCCAATCAGATTTTGTAATGATTGAGATTCATAAGAATATCCTAACAACTGTTTATTATATTGCCGCGCAAAGAGTAAATCAAGGAATATTATATTGTTTTTAAAAGCTAAATCCTCAACAAAAAGATGATCTTCATAAGTGTATATTTTATTTTTCTTTCGTTCAATCTTCATCTAGATAAACTCAAATCAGATAGATATTACCCTGAACTGCGCTATTAGTGGAAGGCCCCTGCCAGATGTCTGGTTCTCTGATGCAAGACATGGTCAATATTCCTCTAATTCATACGGGGCTGACCTGGTCATCAGTTCAGGCCAAAACGGTTACGAGGGCATAGCTCGGAAGGTGTTCACTGTAAGCTCCGCCGAGTACCATCAACTTCAAGAGAATATTAACTCAGGTCAATCTGCTGGCTATTCATGTACGCTAATACATTACTCGGATGAAATTTCAGCCAGTGAAGTTCCCAGGTACACATTTGCTCTGCCGGGTACTGTTCAATGAATGTCAGATAACACAATGTAAAGTTGCAGTCTATATTCAATAGTGATGTCTTTGAGACATTGTATACAATAAAATAAAATAATATGTGCCACCACACAAGTTATATTATGTTGTTTGTTGTTTCAATATTCGATTATATTATTTCAAATCTATACCCAAGCATGGATCATGATAATTATGTACGCGAAATTATGATATTAATATTTCACAATCTTGTAAGGAATGAATCAAAAACGTAAATTATTCTGATGATACCGAATAGTTTATTAAGATTCGAAGAATAGATTGGGGAGGGGGTCGTTGGAGGCTAAGAGAAAGGAACAGATTAACAAAGGATGAGATCGCAAAAATAATTGAAATATTTAGCAATGAGATGGAATAAACTTCAGGATAAAAATAAGATTATTACGAAAATCTTAATTTTTTTCTCCTTCCTCTTTTTTCTGTTTTTAATTTTATTTTTTTTTTTACGACTTTTGTAAGATCCAAGTAAATGCAAGTCAAAATGAACAAAGTTCATGCAAAATTTGGGGAGTTTCCCAACCTATTGGGCTTAACGTCAAGATTTCGTACGTAAAAAAAAAAATTGAACAATTACGATTTGGTCCCACGCAATGAATGATTTAACCCATCAAAGCGCACTCGTGGAAATCCAGAGCAGTTAACCATAAATTCAAGAAGTATTTTGTTAGAGCAATTCTGGGCGAGCATTCCCCTAACTGTAACTGTCTGCCGCTCCTGAACGATTTTATACTACAGGACTGGTGAGGGGAACATAAAATCAAGCCTCGACGTCTGCGTGGTCGTCTTTGCAAATGTTCATGAGGAGGATCTTCTGTCATCATCCTTAAGAAATGTCTTTTTTTACGCCACGGATGCATTACATTTCTTTCATTTTGCAAAATAAATTGAGATTACTTTACTTTTGAGTCTATTGCCCTTAGATGTGTGAAAAATCTATTTCATTTTAGAGGAATGGATAATTGATGAAATATTATTTCACTGAGACTATGATTTCTTTCTGGTGGTTGCTGCTGGTTTCTTTTTACCAATACAAATAGACCAGACTAGTAACCTTTCTTTATGTTTAATTTTCCAAAGCCTTGGCTTTATTTTTAGATCACCGTTGTATATTTGCTGCTGGATGTTTATTCTTGATTCGACTTGCTTTAATAGCGATAATAATATTCTTATCCATCCAGTAACTTTCCTTCCTAAATAGTTCCATTTTAGCTGGAATTCCAACGGAAAGGTATGCATTTGACCGAGAAGAAAAAAAAATTAATTTATTGTTGTTATTGCTTATCGTCGCAGTTATGTTTTCTCTATTCTTTTTGTGTTAAGCAATGAAACATCCAAATCAGGAGATCTTACGCGTGCTCTTCTGAACATCCAAAATCCAGGAGTGAATGAGGAATGATCTTTTTGTTACAGGCAGGCAGGACTGTATCAAAGTTATCTAAACACTCGATCTTAATGAAAATTGAAAAGGACAAAATTGAGTTACAAATGTTGACGGAGTTTTGGTTATCGAGCGAGAATATTCCATGTTAAAATCAAAACTTACTGCAACATTAAAATTAAACAACATTTTTAGCTGCTTAGGACTACAGAAAATGTATTTCCCATGATAAGATCTTAATGAAAGCATTTAGATTAATTTATGTTTGCATTCCGCAGAGGAATAGTTGTTCTAATTTATCATAAAGCAGAACATCAATAATTTGCCAACATTATTAATTTCCTATGAATACAAAACCAGAAGGAGGAAATCTCGAGGTTTTTCAACATGAACTATAGAGGAACTTCAGAAAGGTGGAAAATGATATATTGCGATGATCATGATAGTAATAGGGCTAGGCTTTTTAAATTAGATTCGGAGAACAATTTTAAACGCATTGCGATTTTCCTCAACATATTTGTATCCATCAATTCATTTCTTTTTTTTTATATCCCTATTGATTGACATCCTACTATACACATTTTCATAATTGTCAGAGAGTATTTTCGTTTATAAAGATTACTCCACTTTTCGTGAAGAACCGTCTTGAGAATTCTATCTGTCAGTTCGCATTGAATGAGATGACTTTACAACACTCCTCTAAGTCCTCTGTCATCCAAACCTCGCACCATTTTTAATTTTATCCCATGATTGTTCATAATCCAAACAAATATGATCCAAAGGGGCGCTACCCACGTTCATCTATTGTAGAACATTTCGTTGGCAGAGTGGCCTATCTTTGACATAATGCAAGAGTAAATTATGGAAAATCAGATAATTTATTGTTTACTTTTACACTTCTCATTTTCAATGTATAAGTATATGCCGCTAAAAGTGCCTTGTGGGAATTCATAGTGGCACCCTTGTTTAAACCTCCAAAATAATGAATGGTTAAAAAAGTCTATGAAAAGATTTGAAATTTTACGAAATTAGCTTACTATTCTTATTTTAGTAGTAGATTTAAAACCAGTTGTTTTAATAACAGCAATCGATTAAATAAAAGCGGGAAAGAGATGAAAATTTGAAAAGAATATAATAAAAAAGAGTAGATTTACTACAAGGTTATTACATTTACACGTTCTTTACCTTAAAATGAAATAGGAAGATCGAAGTAATGTACCCCCCTTCTCCCCCACCCCTGAAATCTTACTTTTGCTCAAAGTCCATCTTTCTAATCCTCCTTCCGTTCCCCTCGATCCTTCGATCTTTCTTTTTGTTCCTCTTTACTCTCTGTCTCTCTCTTTATGTATTTCTCTGTCTGTCTGCCTGTGGGTCTGTCATTCTCTCTCTCTCTCTCTCTCTCTCTCTCTCTCTCTCTCTCTCTCTCTCTCTCTCTCTCTCTCTCTCTCTCTCTCTCTCTCTCTCTCTCACTGTCTCTCTCGTTCTAACTCTTACATGTCATCTTCAAGTAACGTTTCTTTCTACCTTTCGATCGATTCATCTTTCATGTTTACAATCAAAGCGATATAAAGCACGAAAGGGAAGGGACACGAACTGTTGGGTTAAGGGTTAGGCTACTATAGTTTCCGGTATTTTTTTATTTATAAAAATAAAATTTTGCGTGTATATAATATGTGAATATTCATATTCACCCTTTTTTAGTTTCATTTTTATCTCTCACTCCTCAGTCTTTATTTGCTTTTCTTTATATCTCTTTCCCTCCCCCTTGCTTCCTCTATATCTCTCTTTCTCTCTCTCCCTCTGTTGTGTTCTTTATCTATCCATCTATCTTTCTATCTATCTATTTATCTATCTATCTATCTATCTATCTAGTTTGAAGATAAGTTGGAATAATTGATAAGAGTGCTCAACTGTGGGAGCATTTCATAGATATAGAAGATCTTACTTTAAATTCTCTGCATACTACACTTGTGTTTCTATCTATCTATCTATCTATCTATCTATCCATCCAATTACCTGTCTTTTAATGTATCTAGTTATCTATCTATTAGTCTATGTATGTATGTATGTATGTATGTATGTATGTATCTATCTATCTATCTATCTATCTATCTATCTATCTATCTATCCATCTATCTATCTATCTATCTATCTTTCTATTTATCTATCTATCTATTTATATGTCTATTTCACTCTCTAGTGTCCTTGCCAAGAAATAAAAAAGGTCGTCACATTGAGGTCAGATTGGAAAACATCGTGCCATGCACTTACTGGAGACCCGCTGAAGAAACGTAAACATTCCCTCATTACCGGAATCCTTGCTTTCCTCTGTTTTTACAACGCGCACGTCAAACAAGGCACTGGTCCAGTTGGTACTTATCGCCATCGAGTCTTCCTTATGTGAGGTTCTCAGAGTATCTAGGACTACTGTTACATTAATCTACAGTTTCCTATGACAAACTGTTTCAATGAGAGAAAAATATCAATCATTGCTAGGCTGCGAGTAACAAACTGAGTAGAGGTATGGGTTGCTGGAGCTAGTGCATTCAAACCAAAATGACCAGGATTTTTAGGAGATGGTATTAGTAACGGTTCCAACCTGTCAGTTCACATAGGGTTTTTGTGCCGTGTTGCTGTAACAATTCAAGTGGCTTGGCTATGATATTGCTAGATTGGTTGTTTGTTATTTTCAGTTCACAAGGTTAAGGTAGACTAGGGAAAAGAAAAAAATCAATAACCTTTAAGTTTCAAGCTCATTGAATACCCATTGATGGTCCTTTCGGACCAACCTATCTATTGATCTTGCATATATGGGAAAGTAACTACGAATGGGGACTAATTAAAACACTTACTAAGTTGTTCATTTGTACTCTCTCAGAATAGGAAAGATGAAGAAAGGCCAATTATCATGATAACATTTTGCTTATGGATGAAATGTATCTTTAACATCTTCAATGAGATTCTTGTGTTGTTCCGTGATTTGCATTGAAAAGTCACTTCCCCAGAACGCTTTTCTCTTGGTTTCAGTGGATTTTTTTTTAGAAGAAAATTTACCTTGACTTTAATATCTGATTTTCCAATTGAACGCAAAGATTTTACAGCTGTTTTCTAGAAAGAGAGAAAATACAAATTTTACTGCAGTAGTTTTTGCATTTATGTTTTAGTTTTATCAAATCTGCACTGAACTCAAAACGGCGACTAAGGCGCACTTTAGTGTTTAGTAAAACTTGACAATAAAGAAACCACAGATATGAATGGAAGCTGCTCAGAGACAGCGAATTTTTGGGAGCGGCGCGGCTAAAACACCGGACTATGTAAAGCCATTTTAAAGACGTTTGCATAATTATACACTTTACTCTGTCCTCCAAGAACATACTGGGTTTCTTCAGTGAAGAGTTGCTCTTTTCTTGGTGACCTTAGAATTTGCGCAGGTGCAAATGCATTGACCCAATGAATGCACAATATTGAAGTACATTGTGCTGCTGGGCGTAATAAAATTCAGTGTCACCATTATTTAGCTGTGGTTCTGAAAAGCAAACGGAACTACAGAATGAACAAGGATTAACACAGGAGACATCTGTTAATTATTTATTTCGATGACTGTGTTGAAGCATGATTATATAGATCTACATGCACAAAATTTTATATGGCGTATTAGACACTAGGTCAGAGGCAGAGGAGCGACGCATGTATTGCAAGTTCGCTTCTGGAGAGATCTAAACTGGAACTCGTTAGAAATTCCATAGATTCTTCAGGGTGTTTTGATAGAGAACAATGTTCGAGAGTCTAATGTGCACTCCCTTGTACATTGCGACATCTTTCATACTAGAAGTCTAGTTTAAATTACAATGCATTTATCTTCTAATAAACCGGTAGATCTAACTCACGACTCTCGGTGTTCCGTACTAATAAAGGCCAACAAAGAATACATTTTATATTATAATGCTATTTTGTGAGGATAACTTTTTAACAACAGTAATTCTTCTCTGCTTGGTTAATATAAAAGGTATTAAATAGAGAGTCTTGGTGACAGGTAAGAAAATACGATAATCAAGACAAGCAAAACCGAAGAGTTTGACAGTGTAGACAATATCCTGATCATCTTCAAATCATTTAACCTATAATTGCAGTTGACTATGCTATCGATTTCTGCTCCCTCTTCCCCCACCCCCACCCGCGGAAACAAAAAATGAATAAAAAAGAAAAGATATAGCGAAACTCATAAGGGTGATAAATGACCTCAGTTCAGAAAAAAGAAACTCGATGATGCATGGTTTAGTAAAGTTCTCTAATATTTAAGATAGTCAGGTGGTGTAACTTTACAAATATCAAAGCATTCATTTATGCCAGAAGATGAGAGTTTAGCTATGTTCGTCCACTTTTTCTTATAAAAGTCACCACTACGGAAACGACCAAAAGCAGCCCGTTTCTTATAAAATCTTCTTTTAAAATACAGCATCATATTTTGTTAAAAAACATTAAAGAGGATTTAGCTTTCTAGTGTGTCCACCGAGACGAGAGCACTGCACATGAAATGCGCCACGCAGCTAAACGTTTCACATACGGTTTGCAGTATTTACTCATGTTATAGGCTTTCCTCAGAAGTGGAATTCTAATTTTTACTTCTAAGATAAAAATATAACATAATGTTCGTATTCCCTTTAAGATGTTTTATAACCATAAACAATTTGACAAGCACATGGTTTAAACGCAACCAAGCTCGAACTGCAAAAAAAAAAAAAACCCTCTCAACTTGCACTCCAAACTAACCTTTAACGAAAATAACGAAGGACAAAAATAACATTAGTCTTCATATCTTGTAATCATGTTCCTTGGTCCATGAAATGAGGAGGTGTTTAAGAAGGTATACCGTTCGGTCTACACAGCTAAACCAAGTATCAGTTTACCCGTTACCATAAAGCAAAACCCAGTTCTCAGGTCTAGATCGTAGATATCTTTGTTCGCTAAGCACTTCCAGACAAAGCCAGTAGATCTGGGTGGAGAGTATCTTGCGCCGCCTCTCAGAGCTGTGTGCGTGAATGCAGTCTTGAGAACGGTGCATCTTGATGGCTACGACTTGCCAGGATCTTGAGTCGAGTTGCTTGGGGGCAGTGGAGCAAGGACAGTTTTTTGTACTGCTCTGTTGCAATATAATTTTTATCTAGGTAATAAAGTTATCCTAAATATGTATGTTTAAATTCTTTACACATCATTGTTTCACACCTTTAATTTTTTTGCACCCTGTTACCTTTTTTTTTAAATTAGACTGCAATGAACATTTTTATGATTTTTCTTATTGGAAAGTTAATTCAGGTTCATACATGTATTATTTTAATTCTCACTTGTCTACAACTATATATAAAGGGAATTAGGATAAGATAAAAATAGAAGAGAAAGGGTTTTTTCCAGTTGTTCAAAGAGAAACCTTAGTCAAGTCGATTATTCTTAGGTAAGGAGACTTTATAATGCAATGGAAAAGTTGTCTGTGTCATCTATTTGATATAAAAGATTCATATAAAATACAAAAAAAAAAATGACGCAAATACTAGAATGTGTGAACTCTGTCACAGATTTGTAACACGGTTGTATAGCCCCACCCTAGGACTCCATAAATCACGATAAGGTCCAATTGTTTGCAGCCGTAAACAGGGCTCATAGCCCGACTTGTTGGTCGGTAGCACGGCACTGTAGCACCCACTTGGTGGCGATAAGGCGTCGGAATACACGAGCACGGCGGATTATTCGGATACGTTTAAGGGACATGTCTAGTCATAAAATTCATGACGTGTAAGGGGACTACGGTTTGCGGTCTTTGATGCTTAAATTTTATGTTTGCGAAAAACACGCACACAAAGCAGATTTCTATATGAAGAGATTATAGAACGTACAGCCTTATAATATTTTATGCTGGTCGATCATAACTAGTTGTATTGATCGGGACAGCATTAGACGAGGGGTAGTACATCATTATCGTAGTGGCTGGTATGATATTAGCACCAGCACCAACAGAAGTTGCAATAGAAGTCGTTGAGGCAGTCGTTGGAGTAATGAAAAACATAATTATATCTTCGTCCTGTCCACCTTTCTGGCGTGATGTAAAAGATATCCATCATGAAAGAAAATGATAGCTTAGCTTACTTTTCTTAATCAACACATAAAGAATCTTGATCTATCATTCTTTTATTTTTTAAAGAAAAAGCATTATGTTAACATTCTGTGTAATTTCAATAAGCGGAACGTTTTTTAAGATATGCATGTTTTGAAACAAAATCTATAATCCAGGTTTCCATGAAGCTCTTGTTTCAGAGATTTTGGAAAATGGAGCCGTACCTTGCATATTGAAAAGCATCTCGGTGTTTTGATATTCACATGTGTTGTCAATTATGGATTCCTTTTTTATTCCTCATAACACAGCTAGCGTTAAAGTTGGTGCAAAAAATCTTGCTAGACCCTTTTCATTAAACTCTTTCTTTAATTTAACAGAAATGATCTTACCCTATAATCTACGCAACATTGGTTGCTTTAGCTTACATGGATTCCCAATTAGTAAAGAGATTATGCGGACTTAACTAGAATATTTAGCTAAATCCAAATCTATTTATAATTCATTTGCAAAATTCATTCACATGTATGTTTAAAAAGTGGGCAGCTATGAATTCCTGCAAGTTAATGCATCTAAAGGCGCTTTTTACGGAAATCGTTTATCCACTGATCCGACTTGACGTAAGATGCTGTAACTAGTTCCAGAGAGTGTTTATAGTTACAGCGCTAGTACCTTTGATGACAGGGACGGATACTTTATCTAGCAGTAGTGGTAAAGCTCTAGCTCTACCGTATTCGCATTTCACAATCAACTTCAACTAAAAACTCACAATCTAATTCTCTTTCAACGAAAATTTCTGAAGTTTTGCAAGGATCAACATTGATAAGTTCACCTTTTGTAAAACAATTGCTGTGAAACTCTATTGTAAGGGAGTGCATGGCGATTCGGAATAAGCTTTGTTCTCTGTGTGACAAGGTGACTGGTGCAGTGCCAACGCAGTTATGAGTCAATGGTTCGAATGTCACTTAAGACAAGCATTTGCTTGATCGTTTTCATCCAAAGTTCGTTTTTTTTTTTTTTTGGCCACAGCTGAGCACAACTTAACTTAAACCCTGTAATTAGCAGTAAGGGAAGAAATAGCAGCAACAGTTGTATAGTAGTAGTAGTAGTAGTAGTAGTAGTAGTAGTAGTAGTAGTAGTAGTAGTAGTAGTAGTAGTAGTAGTAGTAGTAGTAGTAGTAGTAGTAGTAGCAGTAGCAGCAGCAGCAGCAGCAGCAAGAGCAGCAGCAGTAGAAATGGCTGTTGCAGTAACAGCAGTAGAAATAACTGTTGCAGTAAAGCAGTAGTAGCAGTTGCAGTTTTGTTAGTTTGTTGTTTTGTAAAAATATTGGACTTTTATTCTTAGTAAACAATTTTTTTCACAGTCTATCGAAGCCATCACGAAAGTCGCTTTGCCAAAACCATCTTTTACTCAAGATGTAGGTGTCTATGCTGCTAGGGTGCCTGTCGGCAAGGTGATATCGCATTGAGGTTCAGGTCGATCTGTATCCATACTTGTACATTGTATCTCTACATCTTTCGTTTTACTGTCGGTCTAGAGTTAGATCTAGATTTCTGATAGCCTCTTCTATTCTGTCTGTTTCTCTCTCACGCCCTCCACGCCCTTTCTGGAGATTCTTTTTTTTCCCTCTTTTTGCCCCCAACATGTATGTCTTTTGCCCTGTGTTGGATTATTCAACTTGTGCCCACGCCCCCTCTGTTGGAAGCGGCTAAAACGTCAATATAACAGAGACTGAAAGCCCCTTAATTTTTATCACTAGTATCGTTCCCACATCCCACGAAACAGACTTCTCATGTTGACCGTACAAACAAAACAAAATATTGGCATTTGCCTGCTCTTAACACTTTGGTCTTTCATTGAAATTTCAAGTTGGATTTTATATGAAAAAGTGTTGCCACAAGAGTACTGTACTTTGCGAAATGAATCTTTAGGACGGCAGTCTTCGAAATGCAATGACTGTACATCGCAAATAGATCAAATCAACCGTTCTTCCTTTTCCCTTCCCTCTCCAGCTTTTGATTTTCTTATAAATTTGGCCAACGCAGTCTAAGGACTTGAAACCTTGTAGAAGAGAGCTACAAGTAATATTTTGTGTTAAATTAGTGTTATTTCGCTTTCAAAATTTTATTAACATTGTTAGTGACGCTATATCTTGATCAGCGAAATTAAATTTTCGGGCTTATTAGATTTTTGTTTTTAATTACGATTTTCCTTTGGTCCTTAATATAATACATTATTATACTGATGGCAAAGAATTGGAAATTTCACGCGTGATAACAAAGTTATAAAGAGTCTTTTGGAGAAAATTTGCACACTATGAAAATTTACAATGATTTATTGAACTTAGAGTGTGGTGAATAAAAACTAGAATCTAGATCATACAGAGTATGGAAAGTTTTGTGCAATCGAAGAAGAGTTTGTCGCTTGAAGAAAGCAAGAGATTGTGTTTTAGAAAGAGAGAAAGGGTGGGGGGAGGAGGGGGAGGGGGGGGGAAGAGAGAGAGAGAGAGAGAGAGAGAGAGAGAGAGAGAGAGAGAGAGAGAGAGAGAGAGAGAGAGAGAGAGAGAGAGAGAGAAGACATACTGTGCAAAAAAGTTAGAATAAAAGCAACGTCATTTCATTGCAACGTTTCAATACATGAACATAAAACAAAGAAGAGTTATTTCTCATTCCATTTAAAAACATACCATCTTTGGTAACTCTTGAAAATCAATGACATCGAATGATATTTTGGATGCGATTTATAAATTCATCTTATATCTTTATTAAAAGTAACATCTAGATGTGTAGGAAATTTAAAAACGAGCATACATTGTTGAGGAATCAGCATTCAATTAAATACATCTTTAACTTGCGACAATCTAACATTTTCCTCTCAAAGACCGCTATGTATATTTTTTTTCTGCAGGCTATCGTAATGATCCCGCCCAAAACATGTTTATTTTCATAAAGTTCTTAGGACAGACCGAAAACTCGACTGTTCGAATGAACGAAATTCAGAAAGAATTTCCTATGTCTGTTTTGGGTACAGTAAATATTTCGTTATTATCCTTTTTGGGTAATTCATTTTCTGAAATGGACATTTTGTCACAGGAAACATGAGTTTATCTAGAAATATTATCCTGAACCCGCAAAGGAATATTTATCAATAAAGTTAAAATGTATTTTTTCTTTAATAATTATGATCACTCGACTAAGGTTATGCTTTCCGGTTTTCATCCTCAGTTTTCACCTTCTCTTGTTTGATTTCCTTTCCTTTCTTTAAACTCAATTGAAAAGCCGGTAAACATGCAACAATGGTCCAAAATATCCAACAACAATCTACACACACTATCTTTTACAAAAAGCTGAATTCCTCCTGTTTGTCGCTTGTTGCCGTGTTTGTTTGCTCCACAAACAACTGAAATCTTTCAATGATTTAAAATCCTGTCTTGCCTCAGGCTTACTGTTTTGTGTCCAACGACATCCAAACAAGACAAATTCTTAAACAAGACGAGAGACAATTTGAATGCAAGTATTTTACTTTACCGTGACAAGAAGTAATTTCGGGATAGAATACATTTATAAAAGATACGTTTTGTTGAAAGTCTATTCATAATTTCTCTCGACTTGATCTTGTTGAAATTAAAAAGCATTTGCTGCATGTTTTAACCCATAATTATCACAGCTTCTTCATATTGCCCCTGCCGATCAATACTTAATTTACCATGTAAGCAAAGTATTGCCTTGGTATTATATGAAACCGTAGATGGCCATAACTCCTTATTTTTATCAGATGAAAAAGAAGTCGCTTACTTTAACCATGACTTCTAAATTTCCATTAACCTGATACAGTTTTGTAACTAATGCTTTTATACCACTGAACCATTAAAAAGAAGATCGAATAATTAGGAAACTTAGGCCTGCCGACACGGAGACGATAAAGATTCATGAGCTAATGGGTTAATCCATCACTCCTCGGTAAATTGGGTCATTGGCTTTCAAAGTTTCGGACTGCGGCTAAGTTTTATATAGCGTTATGAAAGGCGGCATCAAAGATCTAAGGCATAATTATTTATTGTGATACTTCCTCCATTTTACACCAGGTGTATTAGACATGAAATTGCCGATGTCATGTGACGATCATCTTTTGAGAATCATTGAAATATGAGACATATGTGAGCCATGAAGAATCATTTATCCTATGATCTTCATATTCTTGTGAAGGAGATATTTTAGAAACATGAGGAGTTATGTTGCGATCATCCCGATGGGGAAGCCACGAAAAAAGATGTCGTGTCAGTATTATCATGATGAAAAGCTATGGAAAAATGAAAGTCCTTATGGTGGATGGTTATATCCTTATAATAATATGTAAGACACGTGAACGTTCTAGATCTAGTTACTAGATCATTTATCATTTGACAATCATCCCAGTGTGGGAGCCACGAAAGTCACAGCAGGGTAAGATATCATGTGACGATAATCTATGCTTAGGAGCCACAGGCAGCTGAGAGAAAATGATTGTGACCATCATCGTGGCGTGACAGATTAGGAAAAGTCAAATACCATCTTCCATAAGTAAAAGACACGGATAGGTCAGTATTATAGGATAGTCATTCTGGCGCCAGAGCTGTGAAAGATCGGATATCTCTCAATATCTCTTATGTAGAGACCATGGATAATCATAATGGTGTGCATGCGGGAGCCTTCAAAAGGTAAGAAATAAAATGATAAACATAACGTTGTAAGATGCACCGCTACTAATGTCCTAGTTAGAAGCCCTGGAACCGTATAATGTTTTAATACCATAACAATTTATTGTGAAAAGGAGCATATAGTTCAGTATTGATAACGTGAATTATAGAGGCGTCAGCATATAAAGATATCATCAGTATGGTGGCTTACCTTAGGTAATTATATTGAAAATTAGAAGAAAAAGATTAGATTTGGACGAAACAGGAGGGGCAGGTAAAACAGGTCATTGACTGTGCCACATATTTTTCAAGTTTAAGAATGTCATTGAAGCTTATTGATTAGGGATAAGGCGTTTATGCTCAATATAGGTCTTATAAGGAATATAATTCCATGATCCTTTGCGTAACATAATCATCACAAGTGCGTCCTCTCCTTTTCTCGCCATGTCTGCGCTGCCCCGCAAGCTGCCTAGATCTAGTCGTTACAAGATCCATATCTCCGGAGGACACTGTCAGCAAACACTTCATAATTTATAACGCACTTCAGTCCATATATCACCCCGATCTTCTTCGGGCTCTTCTGCTATTGCCCTCCACCCTTCCATTGCACGCCTACACACTTCCCTGTTCCGAGCCATACCCAATGGCCCCACACAGGGCCATTCCAAACAATAGAATTCCGATACAATCGATAAGTGAACTAACCAGATTCACACGGCAGGTTATCGTTTCTTATCTGTATTCCCTTTAAACCAAATAGCTTGACCATCCTTGAGATATACGAAATCACTCACAACCTAAGACACACACACATGTAGATAATTCAAAACGAGCCGCTCCATTGCCATTCACTACATACGCGAGGTTCCCTAAAATCTTACTTTATTAATTATCTCCTCAATGATTATATGATTTGAGAAAGTTTCTTTCATTAAGGCGATACCTCAAGCAATAGAACTTAGCTCATCTTGAAATAATTTATTTGTTTTGTTTTAGTGGGAATGAAATATTTCATGATGAAGTCAAATAATAATACCAATGCAGTAAAATAAAAGCGCTAACTTTGAAAAAAATCTTCTTATTTAAATCTAATTCTTTATATAAGAATAGTCTATTGTGGTTACAAGTTTTGCTATTATGATTGTCTCAGAAACGTAAATTAATTTTCTTTAAACTATTCTTGGAGATCACCACGTTAAAATAATGTCCTAAACATGGAAGATATTATTTTCAGCCTATTCGTGAAATCTGTTTGGTTTCAAAATTTTATGAAGAAATTGAATTGATTCTGTGCCATTTAATTTTTCCGAGATGAATGACAATATATTTTTTGTCTAAACGAAAGGTCAAACGCGATTTTTTAAAGGATGAAAATCACAAGGAGATTACAAGGGGCATTTGTGACATTATAGTATTTTAGCTCCACAATCACAAAGTTGAAAAAATTACAGGTGGGCAAATTGTATAAAATCAATAGTCAAAGAACAGACAGTTAGATAGTCATTAGATGCATAGTGACTGTCATTACATGCGAACATGACACAGATGAGGCAGTCACTATGTTCCACATAATGAGTAACTCTCGTCTGACTGCCTGCTAGTGCTACCATTAGAGTAAGCAACTGGCGTATGATAACTTCGTAACACGTACACAGAAACAGCTATGAAGCAACTAATACAACAAAGAGCAGGCAAAATCCGAGTGGAAAAAATACAGTCCGATAAATCAATGAAGATGTATAGGCTTCAAGAATATTTTTTTTTTTACTTTTATACTAACTCTAGCCTTTTGGTACCTCAGTTTGAAACCTTTCAAAATATGAGAATAAGATTAAGCTTTAATTAAAAAGGTAATTCGTCGGAAACGAGCTAGCTTATGAAATTTCAATTCAACAAAGTGGAAAGAAATGACGAAACATAGTTACGTCAATAGGAAGAGTAAATTAATTTTGTAAAATCCAAATCTTTTTACAGATTTTTTTTTAAAACATCCATGATTATCATCTAGGTTTAAATAACTAAGAATTCCCGCAAGGCAGTGCACTTTTATGCGATTTATGCGAATAATCGTAGCTTTTTAATAAGCGTTTAAAAAGGATCTAAATCCATATTGGGAAAGTACAGAATTAGTCGACTTCCTTTATTGTTGTGCCTTTCAAAATGAGCTCTCAAAGAAATGAGGCGTATTCATGTTATATCAAACCAAATAAACCTGATATATGAAATACCTGATGATATCCTCGTCCTCAACCTATGCTTACTAGCAAACAGAGACCTCAGTTCATAAAATCAAATTCAATGTTTCTCAGGAAAACTATTATATTTGATGATTCAACAGGCTCTCAACCTGTTGGGCTTATGTTGATACTGATTGATTTATAAAAATTGGAAGACAAACAATGTATGAATACTACTTAATGATCAAAAAGATAAGCCAACATTTTTTTCTTCAAAACGATAACTGACGATCTCCAAATACAGACCTCGACGACTTGTTAAAACTGGTAAAGTTCTTAGTTTAATTGATGGAAGTTATAACAGATCCCTCAAAGTATCCATAGACTTAAGGTACAGCTATACAGAGCCAAAAACCCTCTCCAGGCGGGATTTTAAAGACCTGAATGGGACAGTTCCCATAATCTCACTGATGAGTTAACTATAAATATTAAAATAAAAAATCAACGTATGAAACGAATTACAAGCATTTATATGAAAGCTATTTGGCTAAACAAAATCGAACAGCTGCTGTAACATTCTGATTTATGGCAGACCAACGTCTAGCGGTGATGCAATCTGAAACAGAATCAGATCACAACGACTCCATCCATTGAAGACATGACTGTCTATAAAAGGCCATGATACAGTTTTGCTTAAAACCTCTAGAGGAGGGATAATATTATTATAGTCCCTTTCAACACCTGAAGAGGGCTGCATGATCGTAGAACAACTCCCCCCCCCCCTTCCCCACCCACCCACCCTCCGCAAGATAGGTCAGAAAATGAAAGGATCCAGATAGATATAAAAGAGAAAAGGGCTTTTTAGGAAGGAATCGTATGGAGAAAGAAAAAAAAACTGCTGGTTCTAAACGTTCTGAAACAAGAGACGGAGGGGTCAGGATCAACCAGCTTTGGATCCTTTCAAATCTTTCTCCTATCACTAAGAATTGATGAGCGTTACTCACAGCTCTTGGCATACATGTTTGTTCCTAAATAGTTTTTGCTTTTTACTATCCATTAGGCAATTTTTGCGCTGTGCGAAGATGAGCAATGAATTGTTATAGTCAATGACCACGAAGCGTTCTTAAGGGGAGCAGAAATAATGGCTTTTTCCTCATTTTGACCTGGATGCTTAAGAAAGATGATGCGTTATCGTGTTTCTGTTATAAGGCAAACTCAATCCCCTTCAGTCACGGGCTAGAACAACAAACTTTAAGCTCCTGAGCAAACAGATCAAAGTTAATTATTCCTTTTTTTTTTTAGATGGCCTTTGTCAAGGATCATTTCATAGCAAAGCCAGATTGTAATGATTTTACGGTCGCAGGTAATGAGGTATTGAAAATGGAGCACCTTTTTGTTTGACTTTTCTGATCGAAAAAAATATTGGTTCACACCACTGCCCAAAGAAAAAAAAATCGACAAAGAGAGAGGGAGAGAGAGATAGACACACACACACAGAGAAGTAATAAAACTTTGATCATTAGAGAGATTGAGAGACAACTGAAAGGGGAGTAAACTTCAGACAGCCACGAGAATAGAATGATAGTAAAGGGATCAAGATTAAAAATGAATTTTCGCTGTCTCTTTTACTACTTGCCAGTGATATTGTATCTTGTCCAAAGCATTCTGGAAAGCTTCCCTCATCCCGCTTTGATCGTTATAATTTGAGGGGAACATGAAACAAAAAACACAAAGCCGGCAGACAGTCTGGGGATCTGCGGATTCCATTTTCTAGCCATGTTTGAACATGCTGAGCCTAACCTGTTTGGCCCACTGGAGGGCAAGCTGCACGGCAAACAGGAACCACGGCTTTGTTGACACAAGAGTCTTGTCGAGCTCCCTGCACTGCTTGCCTGGCACTGTTGCCCTGTGTCTCTGTGTCCACTTCACAGAAAGACTTCCTGACTGTACTTTCGATTGTAAGTTCTGGTAAAAAAAAAAAAAAAGAAGAAAGAAAGAAAAATTAATATCAGTTCAACTTTTCTTTATAGTTTACCTCGCTTCAAAAATTATCCTGTTTTTTTTTTTTGTTTTTTTTTAATTTACAAATTCATATTTTGGTCTACTTTAATTAAAAAATGGCAGGGGGGAAAGGGGTGTTAGGAGTTATCTCGGAACATGATCATATCATTACACCTACTTCGGTAAATAACGAAGCGTCTACACTTGTTTCTTAGACAAAAGTGTTGCGCACGTCCAAACTATCGTGTGACTTCACTGGATAACACTATCTTGTTTGTTTGTTTTGTTTTTGTTTTTTTTTTGTTTTTTACATGTTCTTAGTTTTACAAAAAAAAAAATAAAAAAATATTGGCTAAAAGAGGGCTGGAAAGACGCGATCCGACACAACAACCCGCGCACTTCAAAGTTCTACCGACTGTACTATTTTCTGATACCCGGGTAACAGCGATTTACTCTCTATTTCAGTATGTGACTCAATTAAATGAGAATCCTCTGAATGAATAAATAATTAATGTGTATTTCCACCCACAAAGAAATGATTTGTTTTCATTATATTTGACAATAGATTCAATAGTATCATAATTATCCCTTTCTGCGCTTTTATTTTTCACCTTAGCACCTGTATGCAGTTTTCTTTGCTTGAATGTGTTTTGTAGAATGGCCGCACACTAGTCTTGATTCCACAAGTCTCCTTCGGGATCCAGAGGAAAGCAGGGCACGCAGCCGTGCAGCGACAAACCGTTGTGATTGGACACGCCCCCCCCCCCTCCCCCCACCTGCGACGAGTCGCGATCGCTGGACCTGTGACTGTGTTCTCCGCGCTACCGACGCACACGCCACAAGCGCACACACACACATACATATACCCAACAACCATTCACATAATGTCCAAAATACCAGTACACATACTCACACAATGTATTGGAGGTTGACAGCCATGCGCAGGTAAATTTGCGACGAGTGCGCTAAACAGCGCCACGCCACCCTTTTGCTCTCTCGAGACGCAAACGCTGTTTTAAGTCGAAGAGCCCCGAATCTAACATTCACTTCCGCTAGTTTCTATTTCAATGTTTTTACTGCAAAGTAGATCTGTATCTGCGCTGCTGATATCAAGGTTCAAGACGGATTTTTATCATCGTTTTCAAAGTGGACTTTGTTATTAATTCAGAGAATTTTCTTATATTTTTTAACTAAATTGTGGGTAAAATTGCAGATTTCGGCCCAACTCACGTTACGCTTCACAAATGAATGTTTCTCGACGAATTCAAAACTTGTACTGTAGTTTAATGAAATTTTAGAGTAACACCAAAATGCTTATATCTTGAGAAATATTTAGTTGCGACGAATAAAACCTTCATATTCGTGTTCAGCATATCAAATTCATGCTGTGTCATACGATTTTAAAGTTTAGGGTGAGTTGGGCTGATAACTGCAGTACCAAAATGTGAATTTACGAGCTATTAGATCCAAATAGATTGAGATAGAAAATCTCAAATCAGATAGTTGAACTTGGTGCAATAATGTGAATTCTGGCACGGATTTAAAAACTTCAACTAATTTGATAAACAAGGTGCAAAAGCGAACAATATTGTTCTAGATATATACAAAAAAAAAAAAAAAAAAAAAAAAACGATTATTCGATTTTTATTGCTAACTTGATCTAGAAATATAGATCTAGATGTAGATTTAATTATCTCGAAATTTGGATTTTATTCAAGGTGTTCAAGTTTTATTAGAAATGAGGAATTGTTATGCCTTGTAATCAAAACCTATAGGCCTAACACGTATATTGATTCTTGTTCATGTTTACACTCTTCTTCTTCTTCTTCTTCTTCTTCTTCTTCTTCTTATTATTATTATTATTATTATTATTATTATTATTATTATTATTATTATTATTATTATTATTATTATTATTATTATTATTATTATTATTATTATTATTGTTGTTGCTGTTGGTGGTGGTGGTGATGGTGTTGTTGTTGTTGTTGATGTTGTTATTAGACCCATTATTATTATCAACAAATTATCGCTTGAACGCGGAATTGTGTTTGATATGAGTTAAAACACATGAGATCACCATGTTATAGACGGGCTATAGGCCTATCAAACAACAAAAAATAGTTATACTATAAACAATTTAACTGTATCTGTGTTTCATTTTATGTTTCTCTCTAGCTATTTCTTGTCCTTCTCTATCTTTATATCCAGCCTCTTTGCTGTTCACGTTGTTTTTCCTTCTTCTTCTTCTTCTTATTATTATTATTATTGTTAGTAGTAGTAGTAGTAGTAGTAGTAGTAGTAGTAGTAGTAGTAGTAGTAGTAGTAGTAGTAGTAGTAGTAGTAGCTGTAATATTAGTGGTGGGGATGATGATATTAGTGTCACTGCTACTATTGCCTCCTTCCTACATTTTTTTCTTGTTCTTGTAAATCTTCTTTTCCACCTTGCTGTCTCAATTATTTAATGCATTCCATTTTTATTTTTTTTAATATATTTTTGTTTTATTTTTTTTTTTTTTTTTGTGCTGCAAACTTCTTCCCAAGAAAGAAAACTATACATGTAATTTTTAATTAATTGATTGCAAGTCCTGTTTTTATCCAAGGCAGTCAAAAAACATATCCAGCCACATATTATTACATACCATAACATGTCCAAAATATCAAATTTTAGCCACCTAATCCATAACTTAAAGTAGTTGATGGCATCTTTTGTATGTGTTAGAAGATACTATTTCAATATATTAAAGTTGAAATTAGCCCGCATTTTAAGATTAATAACAAGGAAAGTTTATGGCTTTGTCTCGCCTTTATTTTCAACTTTAGTATTTTTTAAACAAGTATAGACGAAACATTTTCTTTCAAAATTTCTATGAAGAATCTTGAGAGTGGAATAAAAGCGATACGTAGGCCTAATCGTAGCTTTTTCAACGTTGACTAAAGTACTTCAGACTAAGACATCGACACACTTCATTTTAAGGTCGGCGAGACATTAAAATAACAAACAGCATCTTGTTCAATTTACTATGCAGATAATTTTTCGTTTTGTAGTTTAAAATGAAGTGATTACGTTCCCTTTCTAGTTTCTTTTTTTAATTGAAAATTTCGATGACACTTAAACACTGTATTTACTAAGTCGAACGGCAAAGAGTGCATTGTGGCGTTGGGAGTGCTGGAAGAACTTAAGTCACTAAAGCGCCTCAGGCCCTAATTAGCGATACTCTACAAGACCAAACTTCTCAAGGTCCTGATAGATGAAGCCTCTCCTACCCCTTCTCCTCCTTTCTCTCTGATACCCCTCTAGGCTAAACTCATTCTATCCGGGCTCCGTCACCGGTAATCTCAGGTAGGACTTGTTGACTTTAGGATTTGAACACCGAACGCACGCAACCATGGCTCCTGTGGAGAAATCACGACTTTTAATGCTGGTTAGTTCAGAAACGTAAAGGTCAGGACGGGGTCAAATGTTGTTTTATATTCAGTCTTAAAACGAGAGCGCTGGTCTTGCTGGGAGGTTTAAAAAAAGGAAAAGAGCATGACTTAAGGACAATAAAGTGAAGGAAAAAAGACAATATTAAAGTGTTAATGTTAAATAACAGTGAAAGCGAATACAGTGAAACGAGCATGCTTAATCATTTTCACAATTAATGTTACCTTATACCTTTCATTTCACTTTCATGTTATGTTGGATAAAGCCACCATGTTTCGCGAAGTCAAAAAGTGAGAAATATTTTCCTAATTCAAACAATTTGATGGCAGTGCCCCACACTTCTCTTTCGACTTATCATTTTTTTTTACCCTTATGAATGCTAAATAAAATAAAATTGTATATTTTAACACCGTGAAGTTGACAGTGCCAATCGCTACTGTGCAGTTTGTAAAGATTTCATCGTGTTGTGTTAGGGAGAGAGTATCTCCTTGTGTTTTTCTTCGCCGATCTGCCTAGCAAGACTACAATATTCTCAAAACAAAAGAATGAACGTTTCAAATGACAGGAATAAGATCGTGTCACCTTGAATGGTTATACCAGGCATTCAGGCAACTAGTGCAACGCTATACTAACTGTTGTGGGTTAAATTGCTGTTTCAATGATTTAACGAAAAGAATTAACGTATGTCTTCATTTTCCATGTGAAATAATGATATTTAAACATAGACATTGATAATAGACAATGGGAAGAAGAAGAAGAAGAAGAAGAAGAAGAAGAAGAAGAAGAAGAAGAAGAAGAAGAAGAAGAAGAAGAAGAAGAAGAAGAAGAAGAAGAAGAGTAAAAAGAAGACTAGCCTATTTTGTTTCAGATTTTTTTTTAAATATTTCAAATGCTATGCATGAGAGTTCGGTTCCTGCACAAATATAAATGACTTTTATATCAGTTAGATACGTACATTGCCCCCTAGTTATCTGTTCGCACCAGGAAATTGCGCCGTTTGGGTTATATAATGTAAGATGGTCAAACGCCGCGAGGGCCGAAGAGATAATTGATAAGAGGTCGTGTAAAGTTATCCAAAGGGATAAATGTCTTGAATTGAAGCTGAAGGATCGGTTGTCAATTTCAAGTTTCAAAGTTTCATATTAGATTATTTTATATTATTATTATTACTATTATTATTATTATTATTATTATTATTATTATTATTATTATTATTATTATTATTATTATTATTATTATTATTATTATTATTATTATTATTATTATTATTATTATTATTATTATTATTATTATTATTATTATTATCTGATTTAGTTAAGTTCCCCTTCAAGTCTCAGCCTTGCCCGACTCTCTCTGTCTATAGAAGCATCTTTCTATTTTCTTACTCACTTTCTCTCTCTCTCTCTCTCTCTCTCTCTCTCTCTCTCTCTCTCTCTCTCTCTCTCTCTCTCTCTCTCAAGCTCTATTCGTATTTCTCTCTTCTATTTCTCTTTATATTATTTAGTTTTTAGCTTTAAAGGAATCAGCTCTGCCTTATCTCCCTTTAACTAATCCAAAAAATTGTCTTTCTTCTGAGCAAGTTCAGAGCACACCTTTTTATGTACTAGAGACTTGAAGGCTGGGATCAAGTAACTAAGAAAACATCCCACTGAACCCACAATCCAAGAAATATCAGAGTATGTTAAAAGAATAATATTTTCCTAAGCACAGTTTGCCTTCGAGCAGATTATCAATTCCATATCCTCTCTACTAGAATCTCTGAAACCGTCTCCTCTGCTTAGCCTGTGGGGGAAAGACGCCGTTTTCACGCTTCAGTTCTCCAAGACATCTGCACAATATATATTTTATGAATATTTCATCGCACAGCCATTGGAGTGTGTCCTAGTGGTTCTAATGCGTTGGCGTCTTGCCATGGATGAGCCCGCTTTGGCGCAATACTAGGGAGAATTCTAGAGCCTTCCTGCTCCAACTTTGCCGGTTTGTGGGGAAATTTGTTTAGGATTGTTCTCTTATCTCTCTTATAAGTAGCTCTGATGTCGCTTGCCTTTGTCGCAATCGAAATTTCTCTTTTTCGAAAACAAACTCAAATAGATCTGGAAATTCGTGGTCTTATTTTGCTTGCTTATTAGCATTAGCATGAAATGCATACACTATTGAAACAACGTGAAAAACTCTCCAGTGTGCTTTCATTTTGCCCTTTATCAAGGAAGAAGCTGGCGACTCTCATTCAACTTAACTTACATTTACACCTTGGACTTCACTATAGTTTTTTAATCATACTTTGTGGCATTCAAGCGAAAAAGGGAACGATTTAAAATTTTTGTGCTCCGTGTAGGCAATGGTTTGACAAGCTGTATCAAATGCACCAAAAGTCTAGCTCTTTTCCAGAAAGCCCAAATTAAATCAATATTAGTTGAGTATCATTTTTTTTTTACTTTTATCAGACTTTTTCTGAACTGTCTTGAAAAACTCTAGGTATTCTTGACCTCCAATTGTTTGCTTTGTATTGATGTGTGGGATTTCATGAAGAGAATGAAGTATGTTCAATTCTGAGTAATTTTTCTGTTTCACAGAAGAAGAAAAAACGTCCCAATCCCTTTGCTTCTGCTTAATATACATTCAGACTTGTTTGCTTTGCTCGCCATTTTTATCTTATCTCTATCAAGTGGTTGCAATCATTGCACACTTTACATGTACCAAACTAGCTCAAGGAAGATAGAACTTTATGAAAATGAGTTTTCTCCGGTTGTGCGGCGCATTTTCTGCCGGTGCCTTCACAATTATGGCCTTCTTCTCACAAAGAATTTCACTTTGAATCCAAAATCTGAAACCGCCTCGTACTGCAGCTTTCAAAGTTTTATCTCCTATGCATCAAGGAACCGAAATAAGTTACAGCAGAACAGAAGTCAGAAGCCGATTCAATGCAAAATTCCAGCAGTCTGACCGAAAATAGCAATATCTATTTTTATCATGAAATGGGAATAGAGCACCAAAACAGTATGTAGGCTCTTGTTTTCTTACTAAATATTAAACACATAAGTTCTCGTTCGCAGCACCTTAAACATTTCTTTTTAATTTGTTCACTGAAAGAGCTTACAAATGATGCGCCTAGGATCGGAATCAGTTGTTGGTAAAATTCTTTGCGATCGAATTTACGGCGTGCTGATATCAAGTTTGTTGATTTATTTACAATCATTACGGTATCGTTTATGTTCAATAAATTAGAAAGCAGAGATTTAGCCTCGTAATTGACACGGGCGCTCCCTTTTTTGCGATAGCGATATAAAGTGGAACATGAATTAAAAATGCCGTCACGAGACGGACAATAACTTGAAGTTATACAGCCAAGCGTTCCACAAGTCATTTGCATTCAGCTGACAACCGTTACTGGAATCAGGAGTGTCGAGATCTTGATTGCCTGAGACCAAGACGAAGTTGTGGAAAATTTAGTTTAGCAGACCGTGGTCTCGGAGGAGAGGGAGAGAGGGTATCATTTGGTTGGAAAGACTTTTTTTTCGCCTGCATACTTAAGGTGATGGCGCTAGCAATGAATTCGCAAGGCGTGTCTTTGTCAAGCTTGACTAGTAGCGTCAAAGCTTTGTGAAATTATCAGATTTTCATGAAGCAAATCCCAGTGATGGTTAAAAAGAATGATAGTAATAAGCTTCAAACATCACATTAATCTCATTTAACTAGTTTGCTCTTCTTTCTTGTAGAAGAATATTTTCAATGTTTTTTACTCCAGAGGAATTTGAATTGGCTTCTTGCAGCATGGTTCTCTTGGGGAGTGGCTTATTTTGAAATCATTATTACTATCTTCAAAAAAGTTTAGGAATTCATCATTCGAACACATAACTGGTGCTTTTCGCCAGTTTCCGGAGATTAAAGATGATGACCCCTCTCTGCCTCTCTATCTATTTATGTATCTATACATATCTCCCTATCTATCTGCTCCCACCTCTCTCAATATATTTATATCGTTTTATATATCCAGTCTCTTTGTCTATCTCTATTATAATTTTATTATGTATCAATTTCTCTGTTTTTCTATCTATCTATCCATGTATCTGACTCTTTTTTTCTTTCTCTCTACCTCTATCCCTCCACACTTTGGCAGAGCTCCTGAAAAGGTGAAACTGGAATAAAAACAATAAATCGATGGTTAAGCTAGGTGCAATGAGATCACCATATTTTAAGAACGAGTGATCTATCTCTGATAAATACACGTACTTGTGTGCATCTCCCATCCTTCCTCATAAACTACATTGTATCTATTCGTTTTTGTTCAGTCAGAAGTTATAGCTATTTGCATTTTCTCTCTGGAGGTTGATTATGATATTGAAAAACTTGGGTTACACTAATTACCAACGTTTGAATCAGAAGCTTTTATATTTTAGTAAGATTGTTTTCAGGAATATCTTATAAATGTTTTACATGATTTTGCTGCAAAGATAACATAATGAAAGTGTGAATGTATTTTTGAAATAGTCTCATGCAAAAAGTAGAAATCACCAAAGAAAAATGAATAATAATGATAATAATAATAATAATAATAATAATAATAATAATAATAATAATAATAATAATAATAATAATAATAATTTAATTTGTTGATATCATTTATCTACCTATTATTATGTTAGGTTTATTTGACTTTGATATTTCTAAAAAATAACAATCCATCAATTTGCGTTTAATCTTGCAATTATTGCTCTTGAATCGGAACGAAAAGATGGGGAGAAATGGTGTCTTTTTATTTACTATACGGATATCTGACTTGAAACAGTTTTAGCGATTAACTGGTCTCTTTCTTCTCTCTATCTGTCTGTCTTGTGCTAAACACCAGTGGTGGAAGTGAGGTTACCGCAACTGGTCATAAATTGATTTATAATTATGCAAACCAGATGGGTGTCGCACTGAATGGTGGACACGATCTCCGTCTATATCATTTTCTAGTTTTGATTCTCACCCCCGCCCCCTTCCCCATTTGAAAAGAGGTCAAAATTTGTGATTGCTTCTGGTATTCTGTCAACGCGTTTCTTTCTCTCTCTCTCTCTCTCTCTCTCTCTCTCTCTCTCTCTCTCTCTCTCTCTCTCTCTCTCTCTCTCTCTCTCTCTCTCTCGCTCTCTCTCGCTCTCTCTCTCTCTCGCTCTCTCTCTCTCTGTCTCTCTCTCTCTCTTTCTCTCTGTCCCTCCCTCCCTCTCTGCTCTCTCTCTGTCTCTCTGTCTTTCTCTCTCACATACTCTTAATCTCTATCTAGAAAAACATCGAGAACAATATTGAGGGAAAAAACGTCCTTTTTAATACTTTCGCGATTGAAATGCCTTTTTTCAATTTTGATAATGTAGAGAAAAGCGAGGCCCAAAGCTTAGTGAATTGCCGCAGAAGTATTTGAAGCAGCCGAACTTGTGTGATAGAGGAGTTGTGTGACCTCTCTATGAAAAGCCTATAATCTGGGGATCGCTTCAAACTTATTCTAAAGCTCGATGAATAGCGAGTTGCCGATAACTCTCTCCTCAATGTCCTCTTACCTGACGCGAAAACAGCGCAGTTTCCTTCAACCCCAAGCGTATGTGAGGCTTTTACGACTCGTGTTGTATAGCCTGAGGCTGTGTATTCCAGCACTGAAAAGGAAATCCGTTGCATGCGAAAACATAATTGTCAAGAATCGCTGCTACTTTTCCTTTTTTAACAAACTAGGTCTCTCACAGCTAGGTTTTTTTCGTAGATCCTGTATCTTCTCTTTTTTTTTTTTTTCTTCCAATTTCGTGTTTCCACAAAGTGGTCTTCAAGTTGGATTATTTTGTTGTGTTCCTTGTCTATTTGGATATTGATGAAAGGTTTAGTTTAATCTCTTCAACTGATGTGTGGAAAATGTGTACTGAAGGTAAAAACCATCTTGAGAAGAAAGAAGAAATTAAGTCTGAAATTATTTTCAGTTTCGTACCTATTTTATCTTTAAAAGTTTGTACTTTGCTTTTCAAAAACTGCACCTCTTAGACTAGTTTATTAGAAGGTGTTGATATTTTATTTCGCTTTTTTTTAATAAGTCAACAGTACACTCGTTAGTTTCTGGTTCCATCGCTCGGTTCGCATGGTTGTTATTTATAACATTTTCACGCATGCCTCAAGAATTCGTGCTCTAAAACAATAGCTGGGTGTTCATGAAGACAATAGTATACAGAATAATAGACACCAGTGAAGGTCCATCGTCCTGATTTCAACTGTACGATCCACTTGTGGACACGACTTACAAGGTTGAGTTAAGTGGATTGAGAGTGACAGAAAAGCCTCACAAATTTACTTTGAAAACAATCAAAATACGTGCCATATAAAAGTCTTTGTTTCAAAAATTAGCTTAAAAAGTTAAAATCGAGTTGGAACAAATTAAATGTATGATAGAATTATCGATAGGGTTTTTCTTTAAGCTTTGAAGCCATGCTTTTACTCCTTTAAAGCCTTGACTCAATCTTATCGATCGTTTATCTATACCATCTGAAGCGTGGCCAATTCTTGGGGATGCTATTTCAGATAACATTATAATTTTTGAGCGCATAGGACCTTTTTTTTTCTTTTGTGAATTTGTATTCATTAGGTTTTGTTACAGACCACGAATATTTAAAAAAAATGTCCTGATGTTGAAAATCTCTCTTAAAGCGTGATTGCAATTAATGGAGATTCCTCTTGAGTTCGGCGCGCGAAGCCTAGTCATGCTAAGGACTATTACTACTATATCATATCATAAGATGAAAAAAAAAAAGACCGAAATGACATCTTTGTCGCGATG
This sequence comes from Elysia crispata, assembly GCA_033675545.1. Taxonomy (NCBI): domain Eukaryota; kingdom Metazoa; phylum Mollusca; class Gastropoda; family Plakobranchidae; genus Elysia; species Elysia crispata. The sequence goes on along the minus strand of JAWDGP010003066.1, from coordinate 1,646,915 downwards.
AACCTCAACATACATTCTGCAATGTTGTTGACAGGCTCTATGGGAATTCTAATATTGAGATAATTATTTCCTCTTACTTTGATTCAGCGCTACCATTCAGGACTACACGAGATTACAAAAAAGATCCAGACTCTCCTGAAGTAAAGTAATACTATACTAACGAAATAAGACCGGCTCGAAATGATCTCACGTTAGCTTCACCTGTGAGCGTTTACCAGATCCATGGCTAGCATTGTTTGACATTTAACATTTTGGGCGAGGAAAGAATGAAATGTAAAGAGAGCCGGCCTTTCCAGTTCTCGTCTCAGTTGCTGCCCGTAGGATGTAACGGTTAAGGGACACTAAACGCTTCATGGCGTCCATTCAAGGCAATTCGAATTTGTTCTCTGAGCCTTTGTTAGACTTAGAGCGTGACTTGATGTGGAGAAGGTAAACAACAGAAATACCCCCACAGTCCCACGTTGGATATCTCCTTGCTTTATGTATAATATAAACTCAATTCTGGTCCATACTATCTACGTTTATTTATGGCCTTGTGTTGTTTTCTGTCTTTCATTGTTCACTGTTTAGCGTTGGTTGCGCTATTCCAGTTTTTTTTCCTTTCATTTTTTTTTTACTGTCAAAGAAAAAGACGCAGGTGATTTATGCATCTGTCCTTATCTAAAACATGAGGGTCTTCTCCGAACCGTTCATAGAATTCGAGGCAAGTACTTTTGAAACGGGAACTGAAGTAAGTTTGTAAGCAATATGAAGGAAGTGAACTATTTAGACCTGAAGTGGGGAACAAACTCACCGGCATCAATTTAACGCTTAGATAGAAATTTTATTCTGTGAAGTAACGTTATCTGCGTTGTCAGTCAATATGGTAAAATGTTTTCCGACTCTTCTTTTCTGAATTTTGTATTGGTCGCCCAATATTCCGTATGAAAATGATAGATTCGTGAGCAAATGTCGAAATGATTCCTAGTCTTGAATAACAGCTTACTTAGGTTTCAATTCCAGATTGTGGATGAGGCATTGGAATCTATTATTTATCGCTAGTAGTTAATGATCCGCGGAGGAAATATGATGCTTCATGCCTTAACCTGTGCAGTGTTCTGGATCTTTTCCTTTCGCCTGCACAAAACAGCGTAATAAATTTATGAGTGTTTTCCGACAAATCAAATGTAATATATATATATATATATATATATATATATATATATATATATATATATATACAGAGAGAGAGAGAGATATATAGGTAGATCAAAGTAAATTAATAGTCATTGATATGTGAAAAATGCAAGTCCACATAATTGTCATGTGTGTTTTCTGTCTAACATATTAACAACACTAAATTATAATAGCATTTTTACTGCGTAGTCTCTTAAAATCTCCCTCTTGTATGTTGCGCTACAGGCGATGTGATATCAACATTGAGACTGTAAATGTAATTTAACCTGTATTTCTTCACACAAGACTCGGAGGTTTAAGAGACATTAGAGTATTTAAAAATACTAATCGTTTGGGTTTTTTTTTTCTATTGAGAAGTGTTGGATTAATCGTGATTCTTTATTCCCTGCCTATAACTGAGTGCAGGACATAATGCTTTTAAAGGACCACATCGTATTCATTGTTTAGGATTTTAGACTGTTTTCCCGCATTTTACAAGCGAAAAGAAATAAAAAAAGAAAGTAATACCTTGTTAAGACTGCTACGTATAGTGAACAGTGAGTGGTTAATGAGCTTTTATAAGCCCTGATTAAACAACAGAATACACAGACCTTGTTTTCTTTTCGGATTTTAAAGCTTGGAGTTCAAGTGCTCTTTTTTATCTTTATTCGCGTTGGATATTACAAGTTAATTCAAGTGTGCATTTTATGGAAACTGCTCACAGAGTACGGGGACTATCAAGATCAGGCCTATTGTTCAATTGCCACCATGGTATAGGACAAGGTGAGTAAATCTAAAGCGTACTTCATGTTGCTTTGAAAAAAAAAAAAACTTTTATAATTTTGTATGGTGATGTTAATTTGTACTATTTGAATGGAAAACTTAATTATTGAAGCGTTTTGTTTGTTTCTTCGTTATTTTTTTATTTTTATTTGTTTTGTTTTTTTTTTTTTTTTTGGTGTTTTTGGGTTGTTTTTTTTTTCATTTTTTTTTTCATCGACATATGCTACATATGGTATCCGTTGATCGTTAGCATTCTACAAAATTCAACGATTGCTTCTATCCATCACCTATTACCCTTTCAAAGACGTCTGTACAGATGAACACATGCTGTTTTTCATGGTCAAGACAACATGAGATCACCAGGGTTGGAATCGAACCTGCAACAGCTGCATTATGGCCCTGCCGCGCTGCCCTAGAAGTAGAACCGGCAGAATAGAACCAAGAACCAACCATAGATTTTATAGTCAGCTTTAATTTAAAAAGGCCGTGTATGAGACCCATTCAGTCAGAGCCAGGTGCGACCTCAAAATCACCCCTACTGCATGACAGATAAAAGTGCTGATCTTACAGAGGGTGTATTAACCATTGAGTCGCAGGCCTAATTTCTGGTGATCGCTGTTCTGTACCGATTATAGCGTCACTATTTTTTTGTGTCCACGCCAATGACTGGTCTGGTTATCCTTGCCCTTGACCACACGGAGCAAGTGACTTGTCCATGTCCTAAGCCAGGAGTTTTGTTCTCTACCTCTCCTTAGAATTAATTAAATGGTTTAGTTAGGCCCACTTCATTTGGCTCCTTAATTAGTAATACAAATAAGATGATGATTGCACCTACCCTCGATATTCAACAGTTACTGCTCCCATTTATTTTCTTGGCATCAAATAGAACAGCTTCTATTATGAACGATAATTGTAAAGCTGGCTCATTCAATAAGTATTTTTTTTAATTGTTGTAGATTATTGTGTATCAATTTGTAGCATTTATTTTTTCACGGTGCTCTGGTAAGCCTTAGACATTACCGTGTCATAAATACTACGTGCAACTCAAATCTGATCCAGATTGTTATGAAGGGCAGTTCACGAAACAACACATTGTTTAGGATAGCCTACACGTTTAGATCCAAACTGCAATATACCTAGTCATATCAATATTTGATGCTTCATCGGTTTTACTTACTCTGATCTAGTTGATAAGACGCCTTAGGAGATTTGGTGTGATGTAATACAGAAGCTTTTATATCAACAATAAAGTTCGTCTTATAGAACGCCAAACGATGCATGGAATTTAATCTGTTATCGTCAAGCAGGTTAAGGATCTCTAAATCTTTCTTACGGTACTGACACTCCCACACGGCCTGTGAGCGCCGATTGACCGCCCTCTACATCTGGTGGCCTGGCCTGTCGGTGTCGATCATGTCAAGAGTCACCCAGGCGGAGTGACATACGACAGTGCACAGGTTGCTCTCAAGCTCAATGCATTCGCGCTGTCAAAACTTGTTTTCCTAACTGCACAAAGTTGTGTTTTGCAGACCTGGTCTGAAACCGATATTACGGTATTTGAGTAATGAGATCTTCGCGTATTGACGTTAATCCCAGCATTGCCTAAATCATAGCGAATATCATCATGTCAATGAGCACGTGTATGACATTAAAACTAACTTCAGTACGGCCTGTAGCTGCTACCATAGCCAGATTCCTATGTTACCTCTATTGCATCTTTCCTGTTCTCCCTTTCTCGCACCGGCCCTGTCAAGCATAAGTCTAGCTGCTGCTCCAAAAACTAAACTATTACAACTTTTATTATTATTACTACTACTACTACTACTACTACTACTACTACTACTACTACTACTACTACTACTACTACTACTACTACCACTACCACTACCACTACCACTACTACTACTACTACAACTACTACTACAACTACTACTACTACTACTACTACTACTACTACTACCACTACCACTACCACTACCACTACCACTACTACTACTACTACTACTACTACTACTACTACTACTACTACTACTACTACTACTACTACTACTATTATTATTATTATTATTATTATTATTATTATTATTATTTAATTTAAGGGTGGAGGGTCATCCTCAGATTGCTTCAAGCTGATACCGTTGTTATGGACATACGTGAAAGTCTTCACAGAAAATAAAAACAGGTATTTCTTGAAGGTCAAAGAAGTCTTGCTGGACGGGACAGTCGCTATTCTCAGCTGTTTTTGTCTTAATATAACATGCCTCATTGGTTAATAATTCATTGAAGTAATCTAAATGTGTTCTACCCAATCATGTGTGATCGGTGATCGCTTCTCTTGGCACTAGAAGCCGCAGTAATGTGTCCAGATTTTGCGGTTCTATGGGGTGGAGCGGTCAAGTTCCTTGCCAGAGGTTGCCAAATGGTCACCAGGCGTCTGTGGGTCTCAAAGGTTTGGGTTGGGGATAGGGGCCTAGGCGCTGTCTTCTTTTCAGGGCGCTCTCACAAAATCCATAGTGTGTGTGTGATTGACGTCAGAACGCACCATCTACCTGCAACGGCTTTTCCTCTGTGTACCGGTATTACTGAGATGGCAATAGTTGCATCTTCCACACTGTTAAGATCTTGAAGTCATGTCTAAATAATAGTTTATCATAGCTCACGATATAATGTGTTTTCAAATCAAGCCTCATGCTTTGTTGTCATACCAGAATGCACAGCTGACTGTTTGTTACCTTCAGCGAGTTGTTTAAGAAAAATAACATTTTTTTCGTGTCTCAAGTTCGGCAATGGAAAAAAATTTAACTTATCAGCTCAAGAATTGTGGTAATTTTTTGTATGTTTCTACGCCACTTTATTTATCTCACTCCCCCCCCCCCCTCCTCTCTCTCTCTCTCTCTCTCTCTCTCTCTCTCTCTCTCTCTCTCTCTCTCTCTCTCTCTCTCTCTCTCTCTCTCTCTCTCTCTCTCTCTCTCTCTCTCTCTTTCTCTCTCTCCTCTTCTCCTTCCCTGTCCCCCAGTGGCTCACTCTATTATGAATCTGAGACGTAACAAATATTGGGCGACTGTGCATAAACGTCTTTATTTGTTTATTTTGCGTGCTTGTACAATGAGAGTTCTTTTTCGTCCTTCACTAAATAGCCTATTGTACCTAAGCCCCTCACCCGGTTAAATAACTTGCTACCATGTTAATATAATTTTTTTTAACCCTTTCCTATTTTTCAGTGTCAGTTTTACTGTCGGTAGTAGATTATCAATGTTTAACTTATTCACTGTTAATTATTTTGCAACTGCAACACATTTTATAAATCAGAGTTTTGTTTACTCTAGTTTAGAGAGGTTTGACTCAAGCTCTTTTTCAAGCAACGGTTTACCTACTCGTCCATAAACTGACTAAACTACCTGTTGTGCTCCGAATGCCCTCGTTTTTTATCTTTAGGAGAAGGGAGCATAATATAGTCATGAGATGAATCGTTTTGCACAGTGCATACACATGCCCGCTCAGGCGCTCACACACTCGCCCTCACCCTAACCTTGTGCATTCAAGCATCGCAAGGCTCAACAGCTGGTGCTGAAACGATACAGTAGGGATTAGTGACGCTCTGTCACAACGTTTCGATAATAATTAATCGATGACTATGTATTGTCTGTTACGCCAATTTCATAAACATTATTTTCTTTCACCACCCCCCCCCCCCCTATCATCATAGTCATTTTATATTTTAAGTAGCAATACACAAGTATTTATTTATCAATTGGCTTCAAAATAAGAGTCAAACTCAACGTTATTTCGATATTAATGTTAAGAGAAACAAGATCTATTTTGATCTTTAAAAATTGCACATTTGAGTCAACACTATGTCAACAATGAACTCAGTATTTGTTGTTACATCTATAAACATGTACATATTTTAGGCGACTTTGACTCATCGAAGCTAGGTCGAATATCGAATTCTCTGAATAATGTGTCGTTGACCTTTCCCTTCAACTGGACTGATTCTTGAAATGTTTGGAGCATCACTTTTTTTTTTTTTTTGGATTATTTTTTTTCCTCGTTACAAGGCTAACAAGGGAAGTTTCATTATGACGTTCGAATTGCTTTTTTGTAGGAAGCATGGAACAAAAGGGCCTGACAGGCACATTGCAACCCCTCTTCCCTTCCTTTTCTCTCTCTGTTTCTGAAATTCTCTCTTCTCTCTCTCTCTCTCCCTCTCTCTCTCTCTCTCTCTCTCTCTCTCTCTCTCTCTCTCTCTCTCTCTCTCTTTCTCTCTCATTCTCTATCTATCTATCTGTCTAGTCTATCTATCTATCTATCTATCTATCTATCTATCTATCTATCTATCTATCTATCTATCTTACCCTCTTTCTCTGCTCCTCACCTGCTCATCCCTTTAGCTTATCGCCCATAAGGCTCATTTCATTAGGTGATACATCGAATTTTTTTCTTGTTCAATAGTTTTATTGTCAAGAGCTTCTATGACCTGTTTATTTTCTTCCACTTTGGTGGATTGCAGGAAGCAATAGATAAATTGCAGATGAGCAAAGTACATTCCTAAGTCATAAATTAAGGCCTAAGGCCTACATAAAGTGAGTTTGAGTAATCGATGTATTTCTATGAACAAAATTATTCTTAAGTTTAGTCATGTCTCAAATAACTATGCGACCGCATCAGATTCTAGAAAACGAGAACGAAATCAGTTTGTAAACCAGCACAAATTTCCAAAGTTCAAGGTGAGTTGAAACTAACTAGAAGCTCTTGATTATTCCCCATAATAATGTTCAATCAATTATAACCGTCAATTTTATTTTTTTTAAATCTCGATAAATATCTTGGAGTGAAGAAAGTCATTTATATTTAATCATATGTTGTCGGCAGTGGTAATGGTCTCAATCATAGGGCAACATGATTTTAAGCTTAGCGAAATGCTATTTCCAGTCTGTGCTTTTAGCGAGATCTCATTTAGATGACTCACGGTACCTCAGCTCACGCAAAACCTTGCTCTTTGATCAAATAGCAAAGTTAGGTTACATTTCTCATTAAACGGGCGTGGTGTTGTTTATAATAGCTGTAGGTCTTTTCTGTCCAGTGCCCAGCATCTTTCTATATTTTTTGAGAAAATGTATCGCATGAGGCGAAATGCATTTTTGCGATTCTAAATCAACCCAAGGCCTTACGCAGTGTGTTCAGTAAGTCTTTCAGTAGGAACAAGCTCGTAGCCTAAACGTGGCTCCGTCCACTGAGAATAAAACCTGGCAATATTAGACTTTTGATAGAACCAGGCTTAGTGGAGGCAAGTCACCGTGGTTATGGTGTCATATTATTGCCCAAATACTTTATTCTTTCTGCGAATAGATTGCTTTATTTGACATGATTAGTTGACTGCTCCGCTCTAATTCAGCACGGTGAAATGCGATCTGTTTTGAAAGTAAAAAGACCTCTCGATCGATACCGTCAAATAACAGGGGCAGATAACTTCCTCTGATCATATAAAACTTTGAGCACGCAATTCAGGTTTGCAATGTGAATTTATAGAACTATTTCAAAGCATTGACAGACTTCGAGATTTTTGACACTTTAAAAAATTGCTTTATTTTGTTGCATTTTTTCTCCATTAAGAAACCTACATTCGTCGTGTCTTACTTACAAATAAATTCGTAATGCCGTCACTTCAAACTTTAATAATAAAATGATTTTGAGTTTTTTATTGCAATATAATGATATTTTCGGAAACTTAGGTTTCAATTTTTTAAAGGTTCATGGTTATTATACCGCTTTCACTGACAAGACTGGCGGGCATATAAACGCGGTTGTTCCAAATCGTACAATAATAATAATTTCAAGCGCGGGACCACCAAGGTGTTGGCAAGTTCGGACTTCTAAGAATCGAACAGATGGCTACAAAGAAAGAATCATCAGAGCAATCTAAAGCTGTTTACTTTGCTTGTGTGCTCGCACAATATCACTTTCCTTGTAGATTTGTCCAAAACCGGACAGCAATATAACCTGGCTCAAGCTAATCCTGACACTAAGGCCAGCGGCAAACACTTTGGTCGTGGCTTTCATAATTATTGTGCTTTATCTATATTTACCTTCCTGGCGCTGTCCAGCGTGGGGACGCCTTTGTTACAGGCATGGTCGTGTCAATTGAATAAACATTTATCACAATACGCTCTGTAAGTAGTCATATGCATACATGTATGTACATACCGATATTTAGTTTAAAAAATTCAGTTAGGTAGGACATTAGTCATGTAAAACTCGTCGTCTTAAATATCGCTATGAAGATCTGCTGGAAAGGGGTAATAGGTTGTCTTTATTGCACCAGCTGAAAGGGAAGATAATAGAAACAAATGACGCGTACAGAAAACTAACCGTCAAATTTGCCAATAGATGAGGAAGGTGTAAATGTTAAAGATTGCAATGATGCTTGGGTGCTTTACCGGTACTCTTGTTACCAAGGTCCGGACGATCTTTGGACTTAACCCAGAGTTGATGATTCTGTATTCAACGCATTCAGATAAATCCGTCTGGTCTGGTTCTGTAGTTTGATATAAACATCGGCAGTATGACCATTCAACAAAATCACTCTAGAAATGAAGACTGCAGACATCCTTTAAAACCAGGGCTAGTAGTACGGAGTGAAAAAAAAATGATTATTTTCTAACATTTTGATAAATCTGTGGATAAACACTACTGGTTTTCACATATCTTATGTGACATTTAAAGTCACTGTAGATGTATTTGATTATCTCTCTTCAGAGTAGAGTTGAAGCTTGAAAATTTCAAAGCTCACCGATCTTTTTCATTGCTATTGATTCATTGATTCTTACTCAAACATAATCACAATGGATCACCCTAGGGCGAAGTAAATGCAAATTGTATTCAAGGGGACGAATGGCCAAGAGAGTTGTGGCCAAGACAGTGGAAACTTAAAAAAAAAAAAAAAACTTGAATATTAGGGGTATTGTGAGAACCATAGGAATGCATGCAACGCCTCTTGCTTTCTACACTTACAATTTAATACAGTTATTGTTAGGTTTAATTGAAGTACAACGCAGGGAGTGTTGGGATTGTCGAATAAAATATGATGGGGATTTAATGTGTAGTGTTCAAGACTTCTTGAAATGTTATTTAATTTCAACTCTGACTTCAAAGTTACCAAGATGAGATACATTTACCTAATATAAGACATCCAAGGTAAAGGGAACGCAATGGCGTATGAAAAGTGGTTCGTGAATTGTATTTTTAATGATACGATTTCAAAATCACTTAAAATGTATCTTTGAAGATAGCAACAGCATTAGTACGGTAATTATGGTAGTGCGGTGATGATGGTGAAGATGATAATGACTACAACAGTAGTAATAATCATTCTTATTAATTTTTAAAGGTCTAATTAAACATTTTGAGTAACTCAGCAGGATTGATCGATATTGTTTAAGGGAGAAAATTCTAGGTTTTTACTTTTCATTATTTCCCAAGACATTATGGTACACTGTGGGTGCTCATTCAGACATATTGGTAAGTAAATGAATGCGATAAACACGGCCACGTTTTAGCAAAGGAAAATTGTCAAAATGCTTAACGGGATACCCACATTGCTTTCTTTTTTAACTTAGATAATTACCTAGAAAGCATGAAGTCAACACTCTTTTAGGCTTTACTAACGTGTTTAGAACGTTCCAGTCATTGGGGGTATATATCTTGGGTGAAAACTCAATTGCCTCAACCCGTTTTCCTCTCGGCGCTTACGACCCCTGCAGGTTGCTGTTGTTCACCTAGTCCTCTTACTCTGTCCCGTCACAAAAGACCATGCTATGCTCTATGGGCCATGGAGCCATTGTTCCATCTAACATGTCTCTTGTCAAAAGCTATAATCCCACATTCTATACAAAAACAGCTCTAATTGGCTAGTTTGTCCGTCGCGCTATTTATCTGTTAAACCGTTCGTTGTTCAATGACCGGTACGAAATTTCCAGGTTTTCAACTAAAATTGAGTTTAACGGCTTCAACATAGTAATTGCCCGAGGCCATTGGACCCAATGACTGGTTCTGGCCCAGACTAGAGGACGCCTGGATGGTTCAGCTAACACAGCACTCAACTTTTAGACAGCCCTCGGTCTCAGCCAAAATGTACACAATATCGCACATTCTAAACCACTTTTGGTCCTCCCATTAGCCCGGCATGCGCTCTGGGGATACGAGAAATTTTCAAGAATACAATCAAATTAGCGTATCACTGGAGTCTCGTCCGCTCAAATATTTGCACGGAGAGACCAATGTTTTGAGTTTCAAGCTCGGAAGGGGAAGAGAGTTACCCCCCACCACCAGCGTACTCTGTGTGCGTGGATTAGTCGGTAGTGTAGGATCTTATACCTTTCTCTGAAGATGGCTGATGTTGGATTTTGAAAAAATAAGCATGCAGTTTAGCCATAGAATTATGGTGTATGTTTCACGTTTGTAAAAACAAATTGTAGTATATCAAGATTTAAGACTATCGAATAAATTCGAGATCGAGATTTCAGTCATTAGACAGAGAGTAAGGAATAGCCGCATGAGAGGCCCGCATACAAATTTCGAAAGGAGACTGTCTTAAAAAGTGTAATTGCGACATTTTTATCTTATGATCTACTTGGTTTATGCTTACACCGGCAGGAACTTCATCATTCTATAAGGAGGAGTCATATAATAAAGAGTTTGAACCATGTTGATGCGCAAACAAAGAGGTAATACTTCAGTTTGTTTAAATGGTTTAAAATAAACACTTAAAGACGAAATAGCCCAAAGCTGCTGAAGCAAATTGATCTTGTTTTTCTCCGCGGGGAATGAAGTGTTTATACTATGCAGACCACTTGTATTAATGTGAAAACAGAAAGATGACTCTCTTACAATTATTCCATTACAAAGTTCTTCTCATATGCGGTCCTTATCGGAACAAAAATATTTCATCCAGAAACTTAGGGATGTGAAGTACCTTAATAGTAGTACAACGAGATTGTACAAATGTTTCGTAATGGATAAGTCAAGAGATAGTCCTTGGATTTCTTTGGCTTTTTATGCTAACTTAGGACTTAATGGAGGAGCCGAAATGTCCCCCATATTCTTAAAATTGTCCTTCTTATTGCATATAATCATGTGGAAGGATTTCAATATGTTCGTGTAATTCAGCCTTACTCAATATTATTTATCGAGAAAGATCGTTGGTAAAGATAAGAAACCTGCGTGCATGTCTTAGCTTAATTAGCCCAGCGCTTGAAAATTTACGACAGGCACAAACGATAGATACTACCTCAAATAACTATGGCAGAATGACCTCCTTTTGGGTACGGTTTTGCCACTTCTGTGATTTAAGGCTTTCAACTTCATATTATCTGCCATAGGCTTATTGTGAGTGTGTCTAAAACAATTATGTCCATTGCCCGAAAATGTAATAGTCGTTCATGAATCGAATGATATTGATCAATAAATATAATTTCCACCTATGTTCGGCAAAATTATGATCTTATGTGTGGTATTTATTCGATCTTTGGGACGAACTTGGTTCCTTCATTAACTTTATGTTTCCCAAGTTTCCCACAGAATCTCATTCAGACGCGTTAATTCTCTGTCAAGTCAAAGATAGGCTGGTTTTATGGGATCCAATAGGAAAACCTATACGTAGAAACTTATCATATAACTCTTTTGAAGCAGAAAGTGTGAAAACAATTCGGCCGACAACATATCGTAATTTATAGTGCAATTATTATTCTTTTTACAGATCTAGATCTTCCAAACAAGCTGATAATTTTCAGTAGTTTTTTGTTGTTGTTGATGTTTTAAAAACTAAAAATTAAATTCTATTGTATTTGAAATAGAATATCTATTTCTATACAGCACAGTGAATATTTATTACTTTCATGAAATTTAGATTCAAGATCTATAGGCTAAATTAACGAAAGTGAATTCAACTTTAGTCATTATTAGATGAATAAATGAACAATCATACGAAATATATGTACATGTATGATCCTTTTAAACGATTATAAAGCTGTGAATTTTTGCATTAAGTGCAATAAAGTACACTGCCTTGCTGAAATTCCACATGATTATGAATGTTCACAAAAAATATTTAAATAGATTTCGATTGTACAAAAATATTGAACTATCCTTGTTGAATATGATGTGCATTTTAAATTTAAGTGGATATTTACTCAAATTTAGCCATTGACATGTTTATTCTAAGTCATTTAATTCAAAGCGCATGTTATTGGGCTCTTTCAATTTTTCCCTCAAAAGAGTAGTCTCCAGATGTCCTAACCAAGGATCAAACCTAGAGCCTCTCGGTCTACTTCTCAGTCTAACTCTACCGCCTGAACTATCTGGGGCCCCTGTGGAACTGACCTCTACCGATACCTTTAACATGTGAACTCCGTAATGAGGAGAGGTTAAGATGATGAAAAAACTGATCTCGAGAACCGATTAACTCAATCGCTCACTGATAAGACTTGTTCGGCAATTTGATACGACTTCTGGGAATGGCCAGCTCGATTGCTTGCTTCATGCCAACTAATAAGGCATGAATTCAGGGGGAAAACGCCTTCATTTAGCCTTAAAAACGGAAATAAGCCTGGGGTATAAGTTAAAGAAAATACTAGTTATGGCAGTGGTATGTGTGTGCTGCTTTTTTTTTTCCTTAATTCTTCTTTAATTCATTAATTGGACACCGAAAATGTTCAGAGGTTTACAAGTGTTCACAAAGAGAAATTGTTTTCTTAATTCGTAATCGCCTTCCATCGGCCCTGAACACTTCAGTATTTGGCCTGCCAGACGAAGCCTTTAAAGCCTTTATTGTCTCAGCAAAAGCCTCATGTCGTCTTGACCTGGATCGGTAAAAAAATTTCCATGTCAAAGCCTGCCACCCCTTCTACCGTTCACACCTTCCCTGAACTTTATATACTCAATCCCAGTGGGTGCAGCTGCTAAATCATGCACACAGTTCTTGACACCAGGCCATGCACCAGGCGCACCAGTGTTAGACTGCTGGGCTCAGGATTGTTTTTCGTTCTTTCTTTCAACTTTTATTATGGTATTGTTTTGTTTTTTTTTTTGGTTACATATTCCTTGTTGATCTAAGGTAATGTTTATTTGGTTTTGACAAGACTTAATTTATCACCAGGACGAATGGGGCCAAAATTCTCTTCAGAATAGTTTTTAGCCTTTCGCCCTACTCGTCATTTGAGAGCTTATATTGATTTTTTTTTATTCTTAACAAAACCTTTACTAACACTTTTGAAACTTGTGAATCATCTAATGGATGTTACCACTTGCAACTCCCGGCACCTTAAGAAACCGGAATTAACGATTTGCTTAGTATCATTCAATTACTCGTTAACAAATTGAGGATACGCATATGTGTGTTTGTGGGGAAGAAAAAAAAGAGGGGGGGGGGGGGGCATTTTGCGGTAAAGATGCTTCAAACTTAAAATAACCGTGCTCTAAATTTAAATTTGCAAGTCCTTTTTTTTTAAATAATGTTATAATGGCATTAAAAAAAAAAACCGAACTAGGGCCTAATATAGTGTCACCGATACATGAGAGCACGGTTTGTCTCAGTTTTGAAGACGGTGTGTGTGTGTGTGTAGATTTAGATCTCTCATCGTTGCTATCGCTTTTACCATTTCTATTTATCTACGCATCTATCGTTTTTATCTACTACTTTATCTCCCCCACCTCTACCCAGTTTCTCTCCTCATTTATTTCTCTCTCGCCTCCCTCTTTGTCCTACGTAATTTATTCGTAAGACATTCCAAAGTTTCCTGACAATCACGGATATAAGGTGCTCCATCGACGACTGCCTGACTCAACCTCCTGTAACGTGTATTTATTGAGAAAACGGTCATTCATGTAATAAATATTAATTTTTATTTAGACTAGCTTGACAATTAGGCAATGGTTTTTTTGCCGTTTGTGAGGTAGCATAATTTTGAATGTTGTTATCACGAGTCTATACCCGAACGCCGAACAAATGCACCTTATTTTGAAAACTTCAAGCTCTCTGACAGTGGTGTGGAAGAGTCTCCCAGATATGACATACTCCAGAGACCAGTGTGTTGCCCGGGTGTTGTTGGGTCATTCATCAAACTCGACGAAGCTTTATCTCAGAGTGGACTTTCGTGGCTGGTGATATCGCTGGACTACACCGCATGCTGACACCAAGACGAAAAATTAGAAGTCACAAAAACCAGGTGTTTGCAACATTGCGTAACCCATAGCATTTAGGTCAGTTAGGCCTATTAGAAGGCACTGCCGCCAAGGTTATCATTGCCCATCTCCTATTAAAGCCTCATTTACCCAGGTGAGCTCGCATGTTTCTTTACAAAATACGCACAATATCATACAAAACACGAACTGTGAAACGAATCCTTTAATGAATGGCATCCTATACCAATACAAAAATGGCCTAGCTGCATATCTTCTTTTGAAGAACGACAGATTGAACAACTATACACAGTCATAATTGCTTTAATTGTAAATTTTTGCCTTTTTTTTTTCTTCAATAGCCGGACTTTCACCCGCACAGCATGCTCTTTGTTTATCATCTACACAACTCGGAGCGTTTTTTTTTAGAGAGATATACTACACGTCTCTACGCTAGTTCAACAGAATGGAGCACCGAACATAATTTCAAACACTTAACACGAGACTGTCAAAGATTCATTTTGATACGCCTTTACGAAAATAAGAATCGCAATAATTAGCAGCTTTATCGTTTTGTTAAACATCTAATCCACTGGATTAGTCTCTTTGATCATAATAAAGCCCTCGCGCAATATACAACCATTTGTAGTGCTCCAAATGAGGACAGTCTTTATGTTGGAGGGGGGGGGGGGGGGGGGGGGGTATTAACATTGGTCTTTGTGACTTTAACCGAAGAAGCCTATAAAAACCGTTTGTGAACTTTTTATTAAAACGCTAAAAAAAAAAATTCTTTCCCAGTTCATGTATTTCTCATCATTTATCTTTAAGCATCCGTTGATTATTGTCTAAGTTTAGTTTATTTGCAATAAAATCTTGAATTATAAATGGGGCATTTTACTTTCCTTTTAACATCTACTTGATAAGCTACGATAACCCCCCATCTTTTTTACCGCCATATCTGTCATATTTTTACCGAAAGAGGTTTGTAGAGACCGTTTTCCAAATGCGTCTTTTCCCCACATTTTGTTGTTGTTGTTTTTTTTTTCTTTTAGACTGAGGGAGAAAATTCAATGCTCTTAGATCTAATAATATTGTAATCAACACTAAATTTACCGTTAAAGGTCATTTCATATATGTTTTCGAAATGTAACCATAAATGAAAAACTTACTTTAAAACTCTAATGCCGAATCAGGCTTAATTTAAAGCTAGTTTCCATCAAATCATAAATCTATTTTCAGTAAATTAAATATTCTTTTCATTTCAAGTTTCTGCTTGTAATTGTATTTCCTTTCTGCTTCTATTTCTTTTTCAAAATCCGTAAATAAATTACGCTAAGGTATGTGTCAGAAAATCACAGAGAAGTGTTGTGTTTGAAACACAAAGCTCCGCCTTGTTACTTTACACGGAGAATTTTTGTCTGCACTGGAAGAGACAAGAAATAAATTAATCTCCAGGCTATTTGACCGCTGAGGTGAAGGCTGTTAGGAGTAAAGATTGATCAGTCTGGGAACTGAAAGATAATATAATCACGATAACCTATCACTATCACAACTGTTATCTTGCTGAATGGCCGGGTGAAAAGTGCTTTAGTTTTACTTTTAAATCTGCCATCATCCGCTGCAGCTGTCCGTCCATCAAACAGGATCGTCTTTGCGTGTGGCTGATTTGGTGACTGCTGCATTTTGTTTTCCCCTTTATCTGTTTATTTTTTTTTTATTTCAGTTTTGCTCTTGAATTAATTCCAGTGAACTCGTTATAGTTGACTTAGAAATTATCACCCAGCTTGCCAATTATACAGTTTTCCTGATTTAATTTTCCACAAAGCCATCCTGTACCTCGCCTCAAAATTATAAAAGTTCATTGTCTTGTACACTGAATTGCGCAGTATTTTGATTGGACTAGTGATAGAGAATGTTCAACTTCATTGCCTTGATAATTTTTACCTCATAGTGTGGAAAGTGGTGCGACACGCATTGGCCTGGGCCCATGAGGCAGCAGCTGTGGGTCATTATCTAAGTCAAACATCAGTGGAGAATAAAATAAATGGTCGAAAGATAACCGTTAAAATGGTGTGGAGGGGCCTAAGCTACACCGGTGTTTTCCATTTTATGGCTTAAGTGGCCTCTTACTGTGCTGGCAATGTCTCATGCTCAACGTCTTGGATTTGCATTGTTCGCATAAAATAGATAAAGAAAAAATAGAGAATAGGGCTCTAGGCAGACTGGGGAGGGGTACCGCCAGCAGTCATATCGCGGTGATTGAAAATCGATATTTTCACTACTGCGGTATACGCACTTTGTGCGGCGAATGTATACCGGCGAAGTAATGACCGTGTTTCACTGTCTGAAGAGGTTTGGCCACAGGCAGCTTCAAACCAATTTGTTGTTGCCGGGCTGTTGTGCTGTACTGAGAGGGGCGTAACTCTTTGAAGGTACCACTCAAGACAGCACTCGGGTAGATAAGATATTTCTTTCAATTGGCCGCTGTGAAATTGGTACAAATCGATATCGTGAAGCTTTCAGAATAAATTTACATAGACCAAAGGATTTGGACGAGTGAAAATACATAGGAAGTAAGGAGATATCTTTTTGCTTATCGAAAATACTTGTTTTGAAAATAAGGAGAGAGATAGAGAGAGAGAGAGAGAGAGAGAGAGAGAGAGAGAGAGAGAGAGAGAGACGTTTCCTGATGTGAAATTAAAAGTAAAAGATGTATAGATGTTTTCTTAAAACAAGTGTATTTTGTATGATTGAAATTCCAAATCTTTTACTTTTCAGCTTCATTATAAATATTACCAATAGTCTAATCGGGCCTCTTCGCTCAAACACACACACACACACACAATCTCTCTCTACCTCAAACCTCCTCTGTCTCTCTCTCTCTGTCTGTCTGTCTGTCTCTTTCTCTCTCTCTCTCTCTCTCTCTCTCTCTCTCTCTCTCTCTCTCTCTCTCTCTCTCTCTCTCTCTCTCTCTCTCTCTCTCTCTCTCTCTTTCTAGACCCCCTCTGCCCCTCTCGCTCTCTATCTAGCTTAAGCTATGCCTTGGGTATTGTTTAGGG
Source organism: Elysia crispata (assembly GCA_033675545.1). Classification (NCBI taxonomy): domain Eukaryota; kingdom Metazoa; phylum Mollusca; class Gastropoda; family Plakobranchidae; genus Elysia; species Elysia crispata. Next base: position 1,629,744 of record JAWDGP010003066.1, on the reverse strand, counting down.
TATTGTCATACATCCTTCGTACCTTCTCACTGTTATTGAGTTGTTGTTGTTTTTTTTCGTCTTTGTAAACTGTCTCACCATTTTTTAACCTTGAAACTTAATCAATCAGTCTTATTTTTTTTTACATTTTTCTGATTAGGCATGTGATCTTCTTTACTGGCTGTCAACTTAGTAATAAAACATGTCGGTGTTATTTTGTCCCTACTTAAATTATGTTTTTATTCTTTTCCATTTCACACGCTCAGATTCACTGCGTTGAAGACGCCTTAAGCTAATCAAGATGGCGGGCTTTGCCCGGAAGTGCCCCTGTCTTCGGCCCAAGATTGAGCAGGAGGTGCGCGTCCTTGACTACCGTCACTCCAGCCTTAGAGATGTACCAAGTGAGGTCTTTAACAAGGAGAGGACACTGGAGGAGCTCTATGCCGACTCAAACCAAATTAGAGACCTGCCCAGGGTAAGTGACGGCAAAGAATTCTTGAAAAGGACAAAGGCGCTGAAATTTAAAAAGAAGACATGACACAAATAATTATACATTTTAAGAGTTTTTAAGAATTGTGACGCAATATTGTTATTCATATTAAAAGATACAAGGGAATGAAATAAGGGTTGAAAGCATATTAATACAGAGAAAGATGGAAAGAGAGAGCGAGAGAGATATAAGGGGAAATGGAAAATGGTGAAGAACAAGACGACATTTTGGAATGTGAAAAAGATGAGACATATTGGCAGAGAGCTAAAGATGAAATAATAAATGTGAAGGTCAAGGGAATTGTGGAAATTTCGAATTTATTGTAATCGCATCATCTACTAGTTCAAAATTATAGCAGAACGAAATGGTTATGCGCATTTTTGGAACTAGTTTGACCAAGATCTTGTTTCTCTCTCTCTCTCTCTCTCTCTCTCTCTCTCTCTCTCTCTCTCTCTCTCTCTCTCTCTCTCTCTCTCTCTCTCTCTCTCTCTCTCTCTCTCTCTCTCTCTCTCTCTCTCTCTCTCACTCACTCACTCTCTCTCTCTTTCTCTCTCTCTCTGTCTCTCTCGATCTCTCTCTCTATCTATCTGTCTACCTATCTATCTATCTATCTATCTATCTCTCTGTTTAGGTATAGGAGAGATTAAAGGGACTTAAACATTTTAGAAGATGTACTCTATCTGTTGATCTAAATCACTTTACCTTTCTTCCTATGAATGCATATATTTATTTCCATGCCCCAAATTTCACAAAAGACTAAGCAAGACAGTTATAACTTTACCTACCCATTCATTTATACTCAAAGCTGTGCGATTGATCCCTCAAGCAAATTAGCTTTTAGGTACCTCAAAAATGTAAAATTTTATTATGAGTCGAAGTCTCTATCTACATACACAGTGACTAAGGTGTATCAGGTGGAAAAACTTGACATTCCTTTTCGCGGAGCTTGGCTCTGCCCTCCTGGGTTGTTTTATAACTCGATTCGTTCCTTGCTGTCGCTATAATATAAGGATAAATGGGTGTATCACGTCATCGTCATTTATGGCTTCTCTCGTCCTACCCCCTCTAAGATCTTGTCATACCAACACTTTTGCAGATATTGAAAGAAAAGTTAATGGCAGCTTTGAAGTTAACCGTAAGGTACGATAATTATATTGGTAAATGTTTAAAATCTCCAAGCGAGACTAGCAAGTTTCTGAACTACGGGGTGGGAATCTTTGTTGTGGTCTTTAATCTCTACCAGCGCTCCAAGTGCATTCTGATTGAGACCTGCGAGGCAAGGGAAGCAGAAAGAGCGCCCATAATGAAGAGTGAAGATCCCCAGAGGCTCAAATAAAAATAGAAAGCAAAAGTTTCCGCAACTAAAGCTGAACGTTACCATGCTTTGAAATTCAATGTTTGCTATGTTTTTAAGAATAAAATCCAAGGGAAGGAGATAGACAAATCGACCATTCCTCTTTGGCGATTTACTAGGCCATCACCCACGGACTAATATTTTTCATATGAATCGGTTCATGATCTTAGATTGAGAGACTTTATTAGAGTCATAAGGTCTTTCTTATTCCTATTCCTCCTCTTTCAACCATTCCTCTCTTTCTCTCTCTCTCTCTCTCTCTCTCTCTCTCTCTCTCTCTCTCTCTCTCTCTCTCTCTCTCTCTCTCTCTCTCTCTCTCTCTGTCTGTTTTAAAGATTTTCTGCCACTTGAAAATAATACAGTTCTCTAGATTTGCTGTGATCGTCTGCGAAATTTTTAATGATATTAATTAGAAAACTCCGAATCTATTTTCAAACATCCTTTAAATAAATTCATTATTATGAAGGTTGAAAGAAATGGGTAGCTATAAACTCCTGCAGTGCATTGCACCCTCATACACTTTCGCGAGAATTGAATTCATAGCCATGTAAGAAGCATTAAAAGGATTTTAAAGTAGACTAGATAAGAGCTGAATTGGCTGACTTACCACTCGTTGAGAGCCTATTTTATGTTGCGATATGTTTCCAAGTTTCTCGCTGGATAAATTGTAGACGAGATTGTGCCAATCTATCGCTCTGCGTGCTCTAGTAATTCCACGTGCAGATGTGTCTCTCGATTTGAATTCCTTTCGTATTTTGTTTAGCGCAGGCTGTCCACCGTATCTTCTGGGTTTTTTTTTTCAAATTGGCCTAGTCTACCTACACGATATAAACCAAGTTTATCATTCTGTGTTTAGAAGGCCACAATGTTTCATTGTGACTACTACCTAGATGATTTGCTGGCACTGTTTGTGCTCATAAATCGTAAGAAAAGGAAAGAAAAAAAGCGGCCAAGAGTATGGATGAAAAGGTGGCTTTTTGTAATTTGTTAATTACACAGTCTTTCTTTGCGTCCTCATGGAACCGCCTACTAAATTGTATGAGTTCCTCGTTCGCATGCTCCCGTTGTGTTTTGTTGCTGTAGACTTTTGATTTATTTTCCAAAGACATTCAAACGACCGGTACTATTCAATAAAGTCTGTTACAGAATCTTTCGACCACGTAGCCATGGCTCCAGATCTAGATAATCTATTAAAAAACTACACAATGCACACCAAATGTGTGCAGGAAAAAAATATATTGCTGCAGTGGAATGAGAGTAGTACTTTAAATTAAAAACAAATTTAAATATGCAGCAAATCAGGGTCCTCATGACCCATTCCGCTACTTTTGATGCGCTGATTTAAAAAATCCAATTTGTTTTTAGCTTAAATAAGTATTTCAATATTTTTAACGGCCAAATTTTTACCCCGCGTGGTGGCACATTTCAAAAACAAAGCCATTTCCCGCCTGCGTCTGCGCCGATCGGTCGAAAAGTATCAGGCAGCGCCTGATCTATTGCGATTTTTGTACGATCCGACAGATTGACCAAGATTTCCTTAATTCCACGCAACGATTTATCGAGGACGACTTCTCTGGCGATAGATTGGTAGATATATTTCTGTGTGGAACGGGCCTTTCAGTCAACTTTGATTCCTAAAACTTATCTCTTTTCTCTACAAAACTACCTTGGAAGCCAAGACATCTCTGTGAATACCTTAGCAGTTACTCCTAGAATTACTTTTTACTTGAATAATAATCCCGCCCATCCATTCCAAGTGCCATAGGTTTATTGCAGACATCGAAAGTTACTTTAGGAAGTCAGTTGTGTTAATATGATGCTTAATGTAATGCATAGTAAATACATTGTAGGTTGGTGAGACTGTTTACCACCATCTCTCTTCCATAACAATGTAGATGAAATGTTAGATGTCGGTATACCCTTCAAGGAATAAATAATTGCAGTAGTTTTGAGCATTGTGGCGTCCGCTTGTATGATATTTACATGAGTCTGGACCTAAAACACATTCAAATTTAGGTAAGCTTATACGAAAGGTCTTTTTATGAAAACTATTTTGCAGTTTCTTTAGCCTTCCACTTTTTCGAGGGGTTACTCTTTGTCAGTAAAGATTTAAGATTACAAGTTGCGATAATCCAGCGTTCTCTATAAAGGATGGCTTATCACCATGCATTCTTCAAGCTGCAATGTATAATAAATATGTTGTATGTTGTTCTTTGTTGTAAGTTACTCTCGCAATTTTTAAACCATCTCTATAGGGGCTACGTGTAGTGCAGTTTGTGAAAAAAAAAGTGTGATTGCTTATTTTTATAACGAGGGACCAACGATTGCTTTGCTATTTTTAACTTGTGCATTGTCACTGTTATTATATGGTTTTTTTTTTTATTATCGTTGAATTGTTAGAACATAGGATTGCTGGAGCGCCTACACCGAATAAAAAACAAGTTTTATAAAATTCCAGTACATTGTGTACCTTTAGGGCAGGCAAGGAATCTGTTAAATTGTACCCTAAGAAAAGAACTTAATCCCTTTATTAACATTTTATCATGTTCTTAGAATAACAAATATTATTACGGCGCCTTCTCTGAACACCTGCAATTACAAACTTGTGTAGCACTGTAGCACCTTCGTCAATGAATATTTTTGTTTATGGGTCTGAGCACAGACACTGAATACAGACGCTTCAAAAGACCCAAATTCGTGTTATGTTTATTTTTGCCCTACCGCATATTACCTGTCAGCTTAGGAAAATCGTACTTCTTGAGTTTTCTATCGATGGAAGCTCAAAAAAGAGTGGATGGTGCTGTTGGATTGATCATTTTAATTAAGTATTTTAAAAGGAAAGCTTTGGGAGATTTCATCGATTCCTTTTTGTAGCATATTTGAGCGATTGAAGTTTTCTTTCAGCTCCATTCATACAGCAGTAATAAGAAGCTATAATTTAATGGTGGTCAGGGTGTTTTGTCTTGCGGGGGGGGGGGAGGGGGTGTAAAGAGATACATACCAAATGCAGCCGATTTCAGTTAATTTAAATCTAGATAGCAAAGCCAGGAAACTGATTCCTTCCTGCTTTGAAACTCATTGAATGTATTGTGTAAGCCTTGTGAGGCCTCTTTTTCAAAGTTTGATAAAAGTTATTCACTATTATCAAGATGTGGGAGTGAGGGGGAACGGAAGCAGACAACAATAAGGAAAAGTTTTCAGCTCGATCAGTGGAAAGTAGATCTCACTTTCCTTTTTATTTTTTTTTTAAATTAAGATCTGGAAGTGCTGTCAAGTAAACAAATCACTAACTTATAAAAACTATGCTGCATAATGGTGAGGATCCGTGGATGTACTTGGAATGTACTTCTGAATTGCTTATGTCCCCGAGATTTCTCTCCGTGCAACCCAATGAGATCAGTGGGGTCCACTTCTCGTTTCCAGCTTGGAGTAGACGTCTATGGTTTTTTTTCTTCCTAAGAAATTATTACAAATATGAGAATAAATTAGATGGATAAATCGACAATCATTCTTGTTTATGAGCTCAATTTCGTCCTTTCACGCTGTCTTTATCATAAGAATTAATTTATTCTCTATTCCTTTTTCCCTTTGCCAGGAGTTGTTTTACTGCCACGGGCTGAGGAAGCTGTGTGTGAGCGATAACGAGATCACCAGCATCCCGCCAGCGATCTCCAGCCTCGCCAATCTGGAGGAGCTGGACTTCAGCAAAAACGGTGAGCAATGGACAGAAAAAGTGCAGTGCAGTTTATACTCAATCGAATTTTACGTCCTCAACATACCTCAAAAAGTCAGATAGAGATAGAGAGAGAGGAGGAGGAGGGGAAGTTCGTTTGTTTGTTGTTTTTTTCTTTTTCTTTGCCTCTTCCTTTATCTTTCTCCTTTTTTTTTTCTTTTCGGCCCGTCGTGAGAATGAAAGAGGTCGAAAAAATCTACATGTGAATTTCATGCATAGACTGTCGGCCATAAAGGATATGAAATTGCGCTCGTTGATGCAAGGGTAAGCTAAAATGTGGGACAGAACAGTTCTTGTAAAAAATAGCTCACAAACTGGACACAAGAGTGCAAAGAAGAAGAGCCTGCTTCGCAGATTACTGTATTGGTTTACACAATAACAATGTCAGGCTGCCAACACCGTTCATTTTATCGACTGTGCTTTCTTCGATTTTACTCAGTGATGCCATTTTGTAGATAATAATAGAAATCGCACATAGCAATAATGTTACTCGGCTCAATATTATGGACTCTTTGCTGCTAGGAAGTTTCAGTTTTACCAACACCATAGTAATTACTCCACAACCTATGTAAAAGGCTATCTTGCTATTTGCTTTCCCTCTTCTCAAGAGGCCACACTTTTTTTTCCTCTTTTAACTAACTGTTTTTGAGATCTACGAACTTGAACAAATTGTATTGCTGTGATTTCATTAGTGTTTTGTTTTCTCGTGCATCAATGCATAGAACAACTCTGTGCCTTTCATTCTCTCAAGAAAATGAACCGTGTTGAACAAGTCAGTCTACAGTAACGAATGACTTTAGATGAGCAGAAATTGTCCATAGTTCATTTTAACTTTGTTCCTAATTTAATTTTTCCGCATATATTTTCTCTCCTTCTCTAGAGGAATTAAAATTTAAATATGATTAACACTTTTGACCCTGTCCCTGTTAATATTCTCTCTCCCTCTCCCTCTCTCTCTCTCTCTCTCTCTCTCTCTCTCTCTCTCTCTCTCTCTCTCTCTCTCTCTCTCTCTCTCTCTCTCTCTCTCTTCGATTTTTACCAAATTTTCTTCCATTGATTTACTTCACATCTTCAAGGACCCTACTATACCCTTCCGGTCTGTTCGTAAAAGTTCCTCTCATTCTTAGCAGCTCAGATTCATATCGCTTTATACTGACATTCAGCGGAATAAATTGATTTTAAAGATTTTCCTGTATTGACAAGCTTTACGACGTGAGCCTCATACACTCCGGCTACAAACCCCAGCCTTCCCCATACCGCGCCAGCACAAAATGTGTTGACTTTCTCGTCTCAAGAGTACCCGGCTGCGGATCTTTCTATACACCGGAAGGTGAGGCGCAACATTACATTCCACTCAGCTCCACACAGGTTTTGTTTTCTCTGGGCCATTATAATCACATTAGGCATATCTCTCTCTCTCTCTCTCTCTCTCTCTCTCTCTCTCTCTCTCTCTCTCTCTCTCTCTCTCTCTCTCTCTCTCTCTCTCTCTCTCTCTCTCTCTCTCTCTCTCTCTCTCTCTCTCTCTCTCTCTCTCTCTCTCTCTCCCCTCTCACTTTCTCGCTCTCTGTCTTTCTCTCTCTCTCTATCTCTCTCTTTCTTTTTTTCTCTCTCACTCTCTCTCTCTCTCGCTCTCTCCTTTTTTTCTCTCTCTCTCTCTTCTCTCTCTCCCGCTCTCTCTTCTTCTCTCTTGTCTCGCGTTTTTATCTTTGTGTCTCCCTCTCGCGTTCTCTATTATATAGATGAATACATCAGCTGTGATCAAGTTTCGACTATCCGTACGTACACCTTGATTATTTTCTAGTCCTTTTTCCTTAAATTTTCCTTTCAAGTTTATGTTGCACCTGTCTGTTTACCAACGTTTTCATTTCTTTTCTTCTCTATACTGCAAGTTTTTGTAAGACTAGATTCATAGTAGTAGAAGAAATAATACCAATTATCCCATGTCTGTCACCACTGCTTTTCGTATTGATCCTAATGGTAAATGTCCGTGATCGAAGAACAATTAATCTAATAGGCGAGAAATCTGAAAAAGAAATGGGTAAAATGTCTAGCCTCAGCCGCGCAAATACATTTCAACAAAGAGGACAATTAGATAACGCGATAAGTGTGTGTGTGTGAGAGAGAGAGAGAGAGAGAGAGAGAGAGAGAGAGAGAGAGAGATAAGAGACAAAGTGGAGGAGAGAAGGATATTCCTTCAGACAGAGTCACCGACGGAGGGAGGTAGACAAAAAGACGGGAAGAAAACGAATGGTTGCAACTAGAAAGACTAGCCACGAGCTTCTGTTATTGTTGGGCGGCGATATTGGTGGCCGGGGTGGCCGGCGACCGCTGGTTGGCAGCAGAAATCGATACCGCTATTCGAAATCGATGAATTGAGAACAATCAAGGAGACCAATGGATTTTGTTACTAGATGTTGACTCTGCGTGTGTGGAAATGTGTTTGTACGTCCGTTATAAAAAGAGAGACAGACAGACAGACAAAGATAATGCGAGAAAGTGATGGGAGTGGGAGTTAGAAAGAGGGACGCAGGACAGAGACTTGGTTTTCTTGACGTAACTTACAAATCTTAAATTCCAAATATCGACTTTAACTTCTTAATCGTAACTCATTAAAATGATGATGATAATAATAATAATAATAATAATAATAATAATAATAATAATAATAATAATAATAATAATAATAATAATAATAATAATAATATTAATAGTAATAGCATTAGAAATACCGAAAAAGGTAGAGAGGATTATAATGAAGATGATGATGACAGTGAAAAGGAGGAAAAGTAAAAAGGAGATATAAAGAATTAAGTTTTTCATAAACAAGCAAAATTTGAAATTTAAAAAATCGAACCGTACGTAGGTTGTTTTTTTTTTTTCTTTCTTCAAAATGCCTTGATAATTAGAATACTTCATTCGATCAAAACCTTTTTTTTTTTAAATATATTTTAGACTAACGTATACGGAGCATTATCAATTTTTCCGGCGAGAAAATACCAACCTTTACGAAGTAAATGAAGTGGAATAGCCCGATGGATTTTCATGAGGAAGACAATATTGTCACGCCATTTGGGTGGGCACCGTAGCTTTTTTGATTGTCACGTTTGGACGCAATTCCTGAGACTTGAGTCGATGCATTATTCATTACTGCATGGCTTTAAATTTGGACCGTTATTGTTTTCAGCAAAGGTTTCGCTCGATTTTGCCTGAATGCGCTGAGCATTAGTGGCAGATCAGCGGCAGAAGAAAAGAAACAGACATAGAAGAGAAAAAACCATAAAGTGACATTCTGTGTTCTAGGTCAGCAATAAATAAGCAATGTATTATCGTTGCATGTTTTATTCTCTTAACTTCATGTTATATAAACAGGGACCGAAGGGAAACAGCATAAATATATTAAATTAAGCAACGTCTTAATATATTTTTGTTAATTCAAAAAGGAATTCTATAAATCATTATCACCATTTTTACTTTTTGTTAGAGATTCAAATATTGCGTGTGAGTGTGAGTGTGTGGGGAAAAGGTAAGGGGGGGGGCTAGAGCTTTGGACCCATAAATCAAAGCAATAATGGATTCAAAAGTAATGAGAACGAAAGGAAGTTGCAATTTTCTACATGCTTTTTCAGCCCATTATCACAAATTATATGACATAATTTTGCAATATTGGATGGAATTTTGGGGGGTTAAGATTTTTCCATTACTCTCTCTCTCTCTACCATCACCCTTAAAAAACAATCTCTACATAATGTTTCCGCCTCACCCATGATATCTGAATTGGTATAGCATGAGATCTTCAGATAGTTTAGTCTAGAGAACATCCGGTTTATATGAAAGAATGTTCGGATTTAATACCCATTGCTGGCTTTCTGGTGCTGGATTCGGGCCTAAGAAGCAATATTGTTATTATAGTAGTCTTTGCAATGGTCGCGACAGCTGTAAGTCCTTAATGAAGAGTTACCTTCTCTTGCTTTCAGTAATTTACTGTTGTCCAAAAATGGAAAGTACACGCGAAAAGTGAAATCCTCAAAATAGGGGACATAAAAGATGCACTTTTCGCCATCGCTGATTCTCATTACTAACTCGCGAACTTTGCGACCTCACATCCTTTACTCAGTTATTATGTTTGCATCAATATCTTTTCCGGGCCTGCCGGCTATGGGTTTTCATCAAGGTGGTAGATGGAGGTCGAAATGACCCTGCTGAGCGCAAAGAGGCAATCCATTCGTTACTACTTCAAAAGGAATCGGAGAGCAGAGGAAACCAGTCGAGAATAATAGGAGTCGTTATGGTGCTTTAAATAGCATTATCGCGGTTAATGACTCCACGGTAAAGTCTCGTCGGTCTGGTTTGTGTGTGTGTGTGTGTGTGAGTGATAGAGGACAAGAGACGAAAGACAGGGCTAGTTGTATTAGGGCTGACTTTGATAACTGTCCTCAGCATAGGGAAGATGAAAGGAATATTATACTAATAGAGAGCACAGATTTGGCTTCGTAGCGGCACTCAAAACGTCTTTATTAAGATTTTTGGCTTTAACGTCAGGACTCCTGACCAGGACAGGACAGGGAGTCAACATTGAGCACAACTCTTAATTAAGACACCTTTTAACTTTCATCTGCACTTCACAACGTCAAAATGGTCAGTAAAAATAATCAGGTTGTGTTATAATGGCACCTATTCTAAATTGATTCCCGGCATCCGTAGATTGAGAGCAGAAAACAGTAGCCTCGAGGAATAATAGTTGATGACGGTTGTCCTTTTTATTTGAGATTCACTGGGGATGAGATGGAGCGTTAAGCGCACGTTACCGAAGCGGTTTTTATTGCCTGGTTTTACTGGCTGGTTGCCATTGTGTTTGGTCTATTACTAAATCTTGTCAATAATTATTAATGTTGTGGTCAAGCGCTGGTCAGCATTCCTTTGCCTAAGCGACAACTATGGTGTTGTGGTACAGCATGCTCTTCCGTTTTGCCTTTGTGGTTGATAAATTTTATAGAACTTAAAAGACCTGATGTTTCTTAACAATTTATGTCCCTTGTGAATGTAAAACATATGCTACAGCTTTTAACATAACCTCTCCCAAAAAAGGTCTTGAACCACGCTTTGAGTAGAATGCAGGAAGTAATGGATTTACAAGAGCACTTATTAATGGTGACTTACTGAATCATTCAGGCTAATGGAAAATTGTGATGGATGCAGATATTAAATTTGCGTTTAGTTTTCAATCTTTGAATATTATTTTAGGGTCCTTGGGGTGTAATCTCGATTAACTGTTGATAGAATGGTGTTGGTCTCTCGGCTATCTTTATGAATCCAACTATATTTGTATTGCGAGTTTTACCGTTCTTTACTTCGTCTACAAATCTCTAAAATGCATTTTTCTTTCTTTTCTTTTTTTTTTTTTTTTGGTAAATTTTGTTGAATAAAATTTTGGGACAAATATTTTTTTAAATTTCATTGTCGCGAACAGGTTATATTACAGTAGTATTCTATTTCGTAATTATTACTGCAATATAACCTGTTCGCGACAATTTCGAAATAGGTGCCTGCTCGGTCACATATTTTATTGCTATTTTTATATTTACGTCGTCAGGAAAAATAATATTAAAACGCCCTGTCTAGAAGTTTGATAAAGATCTTGAAAACATTTCATTACCATTTTGTTGAATGGAGGCAGATTGGATAGGGCCACTGGATCAAGCAGCACAGCATGGGTGTAGAATGTCTTCAAGTACAAAATTAAAGAAAGGACACACCTCTTACCTCGATATGGCTCATTAAAAAATCGATTAACTCCGCTGAAAGTATTTTGGATAATGCACATTAGCGAACTCATGCTGGTCCAATCACATTAAATCAAAAAGAAAGATTAACAAAAGCCAGATTTTTTTTTTATTTTTTAAAACGACAAGTATGAAGCAAGGGTTTGATTTGTTAATTAATCTAGAAAACAATATGAATTATGAGCTATGATGCGAAATTAGGAACGCAATAAGGAATGTGTATTGTATTAATTTGTGCTTTTCTCTCTTTCTCTCTCTCTCTCTCTCTCTCTCTCTCTCTCTCTCTCTCTCTCTCTCTCTCTCTCTCTCTCTCTCTCTCTCTCTCTCTCTCTCTCTCTCTCTCTCTCTCACTCCCTCTCTCTTTCTCTGCTCTTATAAGGTTTTCAAGAGTATTATTGTTTTCTTTGCGCTTAGATTACAATTATTGATTAATAACATTATGCTGTACAAGATTCTTGATATTGAATTCAATTTTCACCATGCGTATAGACAATTGATGCAGTAATTTTCAACTTTAAGCCTGCACAACTAGTATGGTGTCTCTTAAACATGAGTAACCATTTCCAAAATGTATGTTCATTCTGCTCCATATTAGCGAGATCTGATAACATTCATCTTTTTATGTGTTCAGATTTGTCTTAATACGTACATTCCAGAGTGTCGCTCTAAAAGACAATACACCCCTCAGACATACGTTTCAGTCGTGTTACTTTCTCTTAAAATCTTTCTCTAATGCCATTAAACAATTTTCTTCTAATAACGCGAACTTTTTAAACCCTCATAATCACTACTAATACTCTGCCTCTTGATGAGATGCAGTAGAAATTGTCTGGTTATTACAATGATTATGACTTTGAGTTCCAGAGATGTTTTTTCCTGGGTCTGAAGTTGATGTGTATAATCTCCTGTTATGAGAAGTGTTTGTGCAGGTGTTTTATGGTTAGCAAGGGTTTGCCATGTTTGCAATCTTAAATCAAAATAGTATTGCATTTTATTTTACTTTAAAGAGAGTGTGAAGTTTTTCATCTTATCGCAAAAAGTTTAACTGATATGTATTCTACAAGAAAAGCTGTTATTTTCTTTAAATTATCCCTCTTTCATTTTTATTTCCAGGTGTTATAGACGTGCCGGATAACATCAAAAGCTGCAAATATCTTCGTTCCATTGATGCCAGTGTCAATCCTCTAGGAAAGTAAGTCCACTTTAGTTTTGTTATATTTTGTTTTTGGTTGTTTTTTTTTTATTGCTTTTTTGTTTTTTTGGTTGTTTTCTTTTATCATTTTTTTTTAAATCAATCTTGTTTTGTCTCATGCATTATTACTTTTTTTTTTTTTTTTTTTTTTTTTTGGGGGGGGGGTATTATAATTTTTGTTGTTGTTTAATGTTGCAATTGTTCTTTTTCAATGCTGATTCCTGGTTTAGATTAAAATAATGATATTAAAGTATTGTAAAAAATATCAGCCGTTTCACTTTTTCAAGAATAAATAGAGGGTAAAAAAGAAAGGAAGAGAGACAGAATTAGAGAGATAAAAACGTGGAGAGTGCGAGAGGAAGAGGGACAGAGAGAGATTGTGGGAAAGTAGGAGAGGAGGGTGGGAGGGTATGGACAGACAGACGCAAAGTGTGGAATGAAACGATTTGGGCGAAAGGTCTTGAAAGGAAAGAAATCAAAATGAATGCGTCTGTAGCATGCGCACAAGCCTTTTGTTTATTTAAGATCTTGGAGTGAACAAACCTGAAGAATCCGACCGATATGAAGTAGACAAAATCAGACGACAATTAATCTGTGACATTACATATTTGTGCACAATAGGAGACCTCTAGATCTTCCCGCTGTGGCTATGAAAACAAAAGGGATGATTAGAATATCCAAGTCATGATAAGGCATACAATGGCAACATTTGACATGGTCCTTTCGTCAGGGGTTGGGCTCCCCTCTGTTTTACTTCGTTATGAATAATGGAAAGGTAAAGGATCTGATTCTGTGATGTCGAAGAGGACAGATACTTTGGCCAACTTGAGGAAAGCTCTGTTTGCCCGACTTTGCCTGTGCTGAGCAGATTTGTGGACGAAATGTAGTTCTCGTTTGTTTCAGCATACAATGAACTGATTTTTGATTATTGTTGTTTAAATGATTTGCTCAAGGAGACAGAGAGAATGGGGAGGGTAAATTTATCGATGATACAAAATGAAGAATCAAATTAATTTTCGTAAGAAATTTAGTTTATCTCAGTCTGAAATAACTCATGGGAAGTCTTGACACGTTTTACTTAAAACGGAAAAAAGGCCTTTATTTGACCTATATTTGCTCTCCTTCATTTCTTCTAGTATCGATATGTTCCTCCTTTTAAGACCTGACATCCCATTATAATGAGACAATGAGGACTAGGTCAGCGTTTGGTGTAAAAGTCAACAATATTCTCAAACTTTTGTATTAAAAGCATGTAATGAAATGAACTGTTTGCTTAAGTTAAGAGACACAAGATCTATGGGTTTGTTGTTTTTTTTTTTGTTTTGTTTTGTTTTTTTTTTTGCTGGTTTTTTTTCTAGCTGATAAGGTGGTTAAAATTAAAGCAATTTTCTCAATTCAATACTGAGCTAGCCCTCAATTATTAAAAACGGGTTTCAAAAAATCTGGTGCACATTGACGTTTGGTATTAAGAGAAAAAATGTTTATTTAACAGCATGAACAAAAAAAACAAAAAAATAAGAATAGTGCGTCTGCCTCTAGCGCCAGTCTCGACCCAGTTGGAGGAACCAACAAAGGTGTGGAACCCTCGTGGGGGCATGTGTAAGTTTACCTTGGCAGCTCTCTGCCTTAGCCATCTTGGCAAGTGATATAGAGTCAACCGGTGACAAGTAATGCATGCATGGATTGCATGCCCTTTCCCGTGTTGCCATCGATTGGCTGGCACCCTGTTTATGCATGAAATTAAAGTCGGATACACCTTCCTCTTTAATTCTTTTTATACAAGTTCTAAATCTCAATAGAAGACGCGTTCCTCTCCCATGACTCCCTAGAAGCGCAGTTGTAAAACTCCACGGTGACCGCATAATAAAAATAGTATAGAACGCAGTGCACACCAGCACAGGACTTGGGGGATTGGTAGAGATTCATTCATTTTCTTTTTGAAGTATTCTCTGTTATGATTGTGTGCAATTATTTTATGCTGTGTCGCTCGTAAGCCTTGTGTGCATAATGCGGCAAAGGCTAAGGAAACCGTTACTGGTAATTGCGTTTTGAAGGTCTCGGTCATGATTAAGAAAGTGTTAAAACGTGTGTGTTTTTTTTTTCAATAAGCTGAGAAACGGAGGGAAGGGGTCGAGTTGTCAATGACACTTTGCATGGTCGAATAGAGTTGTATAATCTATAACTTTTCTCAAAAAATGAATGTTTGCGACTGCAGT